>CYKH01001880.1:0-13132 GCA_001460835.1 Bodo saltans | reverse complement strand
AAGCATCTGCAATTTAGGAAATCAACCACAACGCTCTCGGCTACACAAAAAAAAGTGGTTGTGTCTTTTTCCAGATTGTACAAGCAAAGCAGCGAAGGCGTTATTGCGCCACAAAACGCGTCGTTGCTGCACTGTCGTTGATTCTTCTTTGTTGTTGTTGTTTTTTTTTTTAAAAAAGTGTATCGTCGTAAATTCTAATCTAAATGCGCAAGCCGCTGTGGACGTGTTCCATTTTCCTTCGGTATTTTCCTTTCTAACTTTGTATCGAGAAATCATCTTGTGAGATACGGTACACACACTTTTGTCCTTCCTTTCGGTGAGAAACGATAATGGGGTACACTTTGTCATGACTTTGTATTCCCCCCACGTTCTCACTTACCAGCGACGGTCAACGCCACCAGTGTTCGTTGGGTACACAATCCCCCCTCCTCCTTGATGGTGCGCCGGTGGTGGTGCGCCTTGTTGAACTTGCACGTGAGCTCCAGAGGACACCTCTCCTTCGTTGTCATCGTCTAGAGGGCCATCATTGTCGTCGTCGTTCTCGCCACCTCCATGGTGTTGCTGCTGATCGTCTTCAGAAAGTTGATACCCTCCACTCGCACCGAAGATGGCGTCCTCATCGAATCCCCCTACAAGGCTCGCTACAAGGCTCGCACCGCCACCGTATACCGATCGGCGGTGATGACGAGGGTCGGGGATCTTGTCCTTCTCATGCGGGGCCCACATGTTGATGATGGCAGCCGCAAGGCCGAAAAAGATGGCGGCGGCAGTCACAGCGAGGCCGACGTAGAATGCAATAAGGGGCACTTGTGTTTGAAACAAGTTGGCCACATCTGTGCCACCATTGATAATCTGCATGCTTGGACAGAATTTGACATAGTCATCGATCATTTTGTTCTCACGCTCCAAAAACTTTGTTTGGATAAACGTCAAGATCAGCAGACAGACTTCCACGGTGGAAAGAATGTCCTTGCGGAAATGAAGCGTGAAGAACTGCACGTGGTGAATGTTGAGGTCGAAGAACAACTTGTTCAGTGCTCCTACTCCAATCAACGCAGCATACAGGCCAATGACCCTTCGTAAATTATACGCCGCGCGGCTGACAAAAAATTGAATGTTAAAGCGATCGACATTCACGGTGTAGGAATTGAACAGGGAGTTCGACGTTGTGTAGGTCTGACTGCAGTTGTAAAAGAGGTAAGACGGATTGAGATTCAAATCGGAATGCGACCAAAAACTGTTGTACATACTTTTCGCTGCGGCATTCGCCAAGAGACCAGCGCCAATCGCAATAGTCGCAAGCTGGCAGGCAAGGACAATGGTGTTAATGCGGATAAACACTTTCTCGGCGACGGTTCGCTTTTTGCGAGGGGACCGCTGGTCGATGCTGAGGATGTGCATTTGGTGTCTGCTTTTGTGCGAGGCAAAAATAAAGTGGTCTAACTTTTGTTGCTGTTTCCTTTCTTGTCCTCTAAGGTGCAGAGTCAGAGAAAGCCTAATTTGAAATCATTGAAACGAAGCTGCATTGAAACCCCGCAAAGCGCCAAGGGATCTGTCTGTTTGGTGTTAGTCTTTTTATGCGTCACCTCCCTCTTCAAGTTTCCGCGGTTGTTTTCTCGTTCAGCTTTTTTGTTTCGGTTTTTGTGTGTTTTCTTTGATTTTCTCTCGTTTCCGACTTTCCAAACACACCCTGAAGGAAGAAGTCCATGCTCATGCAAAAAGTGTAGAATACGCGTCCCACCACCCCCTCATTCTTAAAAAAATGGAGGACTACTGATACAGCCGAGCCTCTTACCTTTTGTTTATTGGTTCATGTACTGGCTCTGGTCCAACTGCTCCTTGAGGTCAGTAAGCTCCTTCACTTGCATCTCGAAGCGTTCCTGGACTTCCTTCATGATGCCGGTATCGGTATACTTGCGGTTCTCACGCTTGATCTCCTTCTCCTCCTCGGTGAGGAACGCAATCGTGACACCCTTGGTGCCAAAGCGACCAGCGCGGCCAACGCGGTGAAGGTATGAGTCTGGGTCAGACGCCATGTCGAACTGGACGACGAGGTTGATGCGGTCGATATCCACACCACGGCCGAACAAGTCGGTGGACACGACGATACGCGTCTCGTTCTTCTTGCACGACTCGTAGATCCTCAGGCGCTCGGTCTGCTCCATGCGGGAGTGCATCGCGCTGGAGGGGAACTTCATGGCCTGCAGCTGCTTATTCAGGGCCTCGCTACGCTCCACGGAGGAAACGAAGATGATGCACTGGTTGAAGTCCACCACGTCGAGGACGTCGCACAGCCTGCGGAGCTTCTGGCCCTCAGTCAGGTTGACGAAGTACTGGGCAAGACCGTGGAGGGTCAGCTTGGCGTGGCGATCCACGGAAACCATCGTCGGGTTCACCATGAACTTGAGGGCGACAGTCTTAAGCTCGTCAGTCATCGTGGCGGAGAACATGAGCACCTGCTTCTGCTGGGGGGTCTTGACGAAAACGTTCTGCACATCGCGGCGCATCTTGGCGTCCTCAAGGCAACGGTCGAACTCATCCACCACGAAGTGCTTTACGCGGGAGAGATCAAGTGCCTTGCGCTGAATCAACGACGAGAGACGGCCGGGGGTGCCAACGACGATTGCAGGGGTCTCCTTCTTGATGCGCTTGATATCCTCATCCTCGGGAATGCCGCCGAAGAACACAGCGGTGGTGCAGTGGGGCAGGTAGCGGTTGAAGCGCTTGATTTCGTGCTCAATCTGGTACGCGAGCTCACGAGCGTGAACCACGATGACAGCCTGGACGTGGGGCTTCTGGTCATCAGCGACCTTCTCTAGCTGCTCAAGGAGAGCAAAGACGAAGACAGCGGTCTTACCCATACCAGACTTGGCCTGAGCAAGGATATCAGTGCCAAGAATAGCGGTGGGGAGCGCCTGGTGCTGCACCTCGGACGGGTGCTCAAAACCGTTCTCGCGGATAGCGTTGAGGAGCTCAGTGCGGAGGCAGAAATCCTGGAAGCCACCGAGGGCCACGGCGCTGTGGTTGCTGCCGATGGTCACGCCGAAGGCGGCCTGGTTGGTGTTGGGGCGGGAGTCGATGGGGTCCTCGAACGCGGCGAGATCGGTGGCAGCGTCAGACATTTTCTAAGGATTCTAACAAAAGGAGGTTCGAAGCAAGGCGAACAACGAAATTCAGAGAGGAAAGGACAACCACGCGCACAACTGAGGAAAACAGCAAGAAAAAATATCCGAGCAGTACGTTTAAATTTGGAGCTGAACCTTTCTCATGGACAGTCCTCCTCCTCCGCTTGGGCGGGGCGTCATCTCATTTTGCGTTTGACTTCTATTCGGCTCTCTTCAACCAAAACGGTTCGTGTTGAGCTAATGGGGGAAAGAACAGCTTTAGAAATTTTCCACTCTCAAGCGAAGCGCAAATAAGAATCGCGTTTGCGTGCGACAACTCACTGGCATACCGCTTCTGGGAAGAGGCCTCAAGATCTCAAAGGTACAAAATCAAAACAACTGAAAGCAGAAACGCGCAGCTCAGCGAAGAAAGGGGCGAAATGGAGAAAAGACCTTTAAAGCTTGAGGGGGTGTCAAACGAACAAACAAGAAAAATAAAAATAAGAACAGCGGAACAAATCAGCAAAAATGGGCGGAGGCAGCTGAAAAAAATACATGCCTCGTCCGTGCAAGCAAAAATGTGCTCAACGCTGCTGCAGCTATGGGGGAGGGTCGTTGCACTGCATTTGTTACTCCATGTTTTTTCTGTCGTGCTTTGGTGAGTGACTCACAAAGGCACTAATGAAAAACACCAGAAGAAATTTTAATGTAAGCGACAACACACACGGACGGGTGTGGGGGAGAAGACCTCAGCATTCGATGTTTTTACTTCGCTTGGTTGTGTGCGGCATCCTGATGTTGCGCCATCTCTTCTAACTTCGCAGCTTTGTTGTAGTTGCTAATCTGATCTTCAAGCTCCTTGGGCACATAGTACAACCCAGTTCCGGCATTTGTCTTGCGGTCTTGATTGTAGCACACAAAGTTGGCGTCAACCGCCACCGAGTAGACGCTGAAGAACAACGCAGCAATGAAGTAAGCACCGAAGCCGATCAAAATGAGAGGGAAGATGTACGTCTCGACGCCAGGTGCGAGGTCGCCATACTTCATCAAGCAGTACGCAATCAACACGGAGCCGGCCACGATGACAAGCTTGCCGATGATCATGACAAACCCAACAATCAAGTTCAACAAAAACATGGTGAGTGCGTTATCCACAACGAGGTTGAACGCGTCCTTTGCCGCGCAGCAGAAGGACTTGTTGGTGATTGCGGTGAGAATGTACGCGTTCTTGGAGATGACGTTGATGATGCGCTCAAAGCACGCCATAATGCAGTTTGCACAGCACATCACAAGTTTGGCGGCTTGGTTCTCCTTCACCATCTTGCTCTTCTTGTAGAAGTAGTTCATCAAGATGCGAATAAACTGAATGATCGCAATGATCAACGAGCCGAAGGCAAGAGTGCCAAGGTGGTAGCGCAGTGTCCACCAGATGGCCTTGCACACGGCACCGACAGGGACTGCCTTGTTGCTGTCGTCAAGGTCGGAGTAGTACCAGAAGATGGTCACAAACGAGATCACCATGTAGCCGATTGCATTGATGAACCCCATGGTCCAGAGGAACCCGAAGAGGTCGTAGAACACAAGGTCGCGGCGAGAGAAGCTGATGTCGTTCATTTTCACGGTGGCATTGGCAAACAGCTGCGCTCCCTCCTGCACGTACGCGCTGCTGTTGCTTCCGTAGAAGCTGTTGCTGGATGCGTTGAACACGGGGATGAGCTCGGGGCGGTATTCAAAATCTTGAGCGGAGTACAAGTAGACGCCCACACCAAGGGCCCAAGCACAAATGCCCAGCAGGAAGATACCGATGCAAGGGGGGACAAGGAGCAGCGTGGGTCCAGATGCCAGCACACGACCAGAAATGGTCACAATGGCGCAAGCAAGGGAGATGCGCTTGCGCATAAAAATTAACAAAATGAGGTACAGAAGTGCGCAGGCCCACGAAATAATGGCAGCTGCAAGGTAAAAGTTGACGTAATTGTCTTGGTTGCTGGTATCGTTCGCCATGTCGTTCAACGCCTTGTAACGATTGTAGGCAGCAGCACCAGCAAGCACGAGGAGTGCAAATCCAAGGAAGATGGCAAGATACACCATCGGCTTGATGATAAAGCGCATGATGAAAATGTACACAAAGGCGATAAAGAAGGTGATAAACAGGGTGATCAGGAACACCCTCCACGCCGCTCCGCACTCCGCGAACCCACGATAGAAGAAGCTTGTCACCTCAGTGAACTCTGGGATCTTGCTCAACGTTTCATTGATGGCACCAGGCGACAGGCCAGCTGGGATGCAGCGATGGAAGAACTCCTCTGTGCTGTACATGACGTACTGTTCTGCGGGAGCGAACGTGGTCATATTGTCGATGGTTTGTGCGCCGTAGGTTTTCACGGTCAAGTACGACTTGATCGACGCAGTGTACGCGTCGATGTCCGCGCCGTGCGTTGTGATTTCATTGAGTGCCGCTTGGGTCAAGAACGGGCACGTCTTGACGCACACGCCGGAGTTAATAATCACATCCAAAGAAAAGGATTCCGTGGTGTACGGGACGGGGAACCACAAGAGCTTATTCTCCGACCACGTCGCACTCTGCCATTGCGTGTCGGCGGTCACATACGTGGAGCTGTAGTCCTGCGGGACATCAGAGCCACCGCAGCGGAATCCGAGGTAATCAGTTCCGTAGATCAAACGCTCGGGGCGTCCTTTGTCGAAGGCCACAGCCGCCACGGCGATAAATCCACCCCAGAAGGCAACAAAGAGCAGCAGACAGAGGCAGTCCGTGCAGCTGCGATTCTCTTCGTAGCGAATTGGGACGTTCTTTTGATCGTCGTCGTCACCACAACAGCAAGTCATCTTCTTTTGTTACGTTCTTCTTTTGGTTCTTTTTTTTTTTGTTGTTTATTGTTGTTGGAAAATGAATCTCTAACCTGGTGGAAAAGAGGACAAAAAAGGGAAAGGAGAAACAAACAGTGACAAAGCACTATCAAAAGACTAACACTGTAACGACACCACATTCTAAGAAATAAAGATGAAAGGTGGTTCTTCACACCTGAACCTTCCCTTTGGTGCTCGCAATCTCGAAAGTCTCGAAAGTCATAAGCATCATCCGTGTTATGTTTCAATAACAAGCACTCTCTCATGCCGACTCCTTTCACACACACACGTCGTCTGATATTTGTGTTGTTTCCTTTGATTGTGTTGTTTCGTTGTGTAACGTCAATGTCAAGACATCCATTACTGCTGGGGGGAAGTTTGTAAATACACTCAACAGGGGCAAGTGGTGGAGGAAACAGAAAGGGGGGAAGGAGGAAATGCGGGGGCACAGCAGCAGCTCCGACAGTTTCGACGATGTACCAAAAAAAAAAGTCAAATCAAAGTTCCTCCCCACTTTCATTCGGCGATCGTCATCCCCTTGGTTCTGCGCACTGTTCGACCCTATTTCGATTTCAAGTGGCAGGTGCGTCTTAGGTACAGTCATCTGCAAGTTGCTGGAACGAGAGAGAAACGGCGAAATTTTCCAATTTTATCCGTTCGTCCATTGCGTCTTAATTTGTTCACCGTTGGTCTGTGATTGCGTTAGTTGTTTGGCTGTTTTTTTTGAGTTTGTTTGGTTTGTTTTATTTTGTTTCGTTTTGTTGTTTTCTGATGTATGTGTGTCTGTGTAACGGTGGCGACTTCACGCTCGCCACACAAGCACTTTCTTTTTGCTTGTAGTGAACAGATTCTTAAATCTACAATCTCTTATTGCTGCGTTTCAGCGCGAGAAGGCACCAAGAAGTTGCTGACGATGCCAACCAACGCAACTGCCCATCCCACAAATAACAGGGCGAACCCATAATCGATGTTGAACCCTCGCTCCTCGTAGGAGACCTTACCGCAGTGGCTGCGGGCGTACGTGTCTGATACAAGGCCGAACGACGTGAGGAGCAGAAGACTTCCCAGGCTGGCGACGATTGTGACGGTCTTGCGGAGGGATGCCTTAGAGACGAGCTGCGCAACGACAAGGGCGAAGGCGACGGCGTTCACAACGACAGAAATGATGTTGAGAGCTCCAGCTCCCACAAGGCGCTGCTGCTCCCCACGGCATCCAAACGCAACGTCAGACACCACTCCCGCCTTGTTCACGCGCTGGGTCCAAAAGGTCAGTCGCTCCCAGTTGGCAAAGTCTGTGTCACGTGTGAACATGGGCGTGTCTGCGGAGATGCACTGGAACACGATGCACAGAAGAAGGCCAAACAGAAGAAACACGGTCGACTTGGCACCGTAGCCTTGGGCATGTGGGTCGGAGACAGTCTGCGCAACCAGCACAACGACGAGCACCACCAAGAGCAGGCCGATGAGTGACATGGCACAGCCGAACAGCACGAGTCCCCCAGTGACATGGTACTTCATCACGGCAAGAGAACCTGTGCTGCAGAACTGGCGGAAGTACAAAGTCAGGCCCGCCGCAAACGTGCACGTCGTGGAGAACAAAGCCAGGAGAGCGGCTCCAAGAGCGGCACCGACGCTTGCAGAACCCGTGGCCGCGAGCTTCGCCACGACAGCACCGATGAACGTAGTGGCAATCGAAATGATCGCGAATGACTGACCGAACTTGGCGATCTTTGCAAAATCACCGCAGTTCACGTCCTTCAAATCAACCATAGCAGTGCGAACGCCGTTGTCGTAGGTGCGTGAGGTCCAAACGGTGACTTTGTTAAGTGTCACGCCAGTTGCATCCCACTTAAAGAACCAGTTCGTTGGGGTGCCAATGACGGAGAAGATGAACGCAATCACCTGCACGACAGCCATGACCAGCAGAAGGGTGCGCACCAACACAGTCGAGGGCACGATGGAGGGCACAGCAGGGTTAGCGACGGCTGCAACGAGGGCAATAAGGGCCAGGCCCCATGCGGTGATAAAAAGGCCAACACCAGTGTCAATCTCAAACTTGCGGTCGTTGAAACTTTCGGTATTGGGACCGCATAAGTCAGCACGGTAGTACAAAGCAACGCCCATCGCCCATGCCAGCAGAGTAAAAACAAACGTCGCAGCAGCAGATCCCTTCGCAGCGCCAAGGAGGCCGCTGGACGGGGATTGTCCTCGACGAACGGAGGCAGATGCGGCAAGGCCCACTGCCACAGCTGTGAACGCTGCGGCGATCGATAAAATCGAGAACACCTCAATCGCATAGAAGCGATGACGAAGACCTGCGCAGGCAATGTCACGGACACTTTGAGACGCCTTCACAGCGGGAGTGACGCTCTTGTCGTTTGTCTTTGAGGTCCAGATGCCCACGATGGTTGTCTCGGCCTCGTAGCGGCGGCTGAACCATGGCTCAGGAGTACCCACAACGACAAGGGCGAAGCTCATGATCATGAAGACTGTAAAAAGGTAAGGGCCAACGTGAACGACAACGCTGCTGGATGCGTCGTTGCTGGTATCATCCTCAATCGGCTCCGTCGTCGAGGTTTTCTTCAATTCGACATCGTTGCCATCGGCAGCAGCAACGGGCTCGTCTGCAGGGGTGCCCTCAACGGCGGTGGTAGGCTGTGTGCTTTCGACCTCAAACGCCTGGTTCTCCTGTGGCTCGGTTGACATAAGTTATTTAAAAATGTCGGTTACTTCAGTTCGCGTGAGAAAAAAACAAAGAGGAAAAAGGGAAAAAATCAGCAGTGTGCAGTGGTCAGTTTTTGTCTAGGCGTCGCTCATTAAAGGCTTATTACTCCAACGACACTTTCCTTTCCGAAGTCCTGATTTACAGCTTTCACTAGATCGTCACATCACACTCTCATTTGCAAATCAGAGGTTCCTAAGAAAAACATTTCCTGGCTACGGCTATCAACTCTTAGTCCGCCTTCATCGCAGCGATTTCTGACTTTACTTTACGCGACGCTCTCTCTCTCTTATCAATTCTTCAGCTAAGCCCTTGCGTCCATTCTTTTCTTCAGGAGGACAATTGGGTCATCAGCACAAGTTCATCACATAGCACACCAATCAACTCTGTACGACACTCACAACAAGTCAGTTACTCAACCGCAACTGCAATAAAGGTATTCGATACGTTATTAGTCTCCTACGCCATACGAGAGAAGCAAAGCAACACAAAAGGCTCTTTTATTTGTGTCTGTGTTGTGTGTGTGGTGCTTTGGCTGCTCTCAAAACAAAAAGAAAGGCAAAACAAAAAGGCACTTGCAGCATGTCGCACAATCCACCGTCAAGATAAGAATCACTACAGAGGCGCAGACCAATTCCAAGCGCAGCACAGTAGGTTAGAACAAACGAACCAGTTGCTCAGCACACAGCCGTTACAGAAAGTGGGGCGCCGGCAAACTGGGAAATAACAAAAAAAGAAAACTGCCGCTGGCGAGTCCTCGCGCTGCAGACACAACGCGCACCACACGGTGCCAGCCATGCACCCCAACGCGCTCCCTCGCTCACCTCTCGCGCAGCACAGCCGCACCATCTCGCACAACAAGCACCGTGGTCTTTCGGGGTGCCAACAAAGCCGAAGTAAAAGCACAGCGCCCCAGTTCGGGGGCAAACAACAACGGGGGGCTTCTTCACCACGCACACAAGCCACACACAATCTAAAAGCTCAAAAGAGAAAAGGAATTTTTTTTACGTGAATCCAAGCAGCGCGATGCACGCCACATGTAGAGAAATTGTTTTTTTAAAAAAACAAGCTGCGGGGGAACAGTAAAATAGTTCATTGCTTCCATTCTTGGTTTGGGGGCAGGGGGGCTCTGTACGTTGCAGGGTTCGCTCTTCGCGACCATCGTTAATCTTTCTTCTTCTTCTTTTTTCTCAATGTCGTCTCTCATTTGTTCTTTTTTTCGTTGATTACGTCTTTCATCTGCCGCTCCGGATTTCTTCCTGCGCGCTTTCTCTCCTCAAGTCGTTGTTCAGCGCCTCGACCGCGCTCACTGCGCGCCGCCAACGACGAGGTTCGCGACGGTGCCAATCAGCGCCACCGCCCACCCCACAAAAAGCAGCACGAAGCCGTAGCGGATCTCGAAGTCCATCTTCGCGAACGAGCGCTGACCGCACTGCCCGCGGTTGTACACGTCGGCCACCAGCGCCCACGACGCAAGCAGCAGCACGCTCGCAAGCAGCGCTACGAAGCTCGCCGCGCGCCGCAGCGACCCGTTCGCGATCTGCGCGGCCGCAAGCAGCAGCGCAACGCCGTGGATCACAATCGAGATCGCGTTCAGCACGCCGCCGCCGACGAGACGCTGCTCCAGCGCGTCGCACCCGACCGGGCGCTCGCCCACCACGCCGGATACCTCGTCGTAGCGCCGCCAGAACGTCCAGCGCTGCGACGTCAGCGCGTCGACCTCCTTGTCGAACAGCACCGTGTCCGCCGCGATCGCCTGGAACACGACAACCACGAGCAGCGTCACCAGCAGCAGCACCATCGCGCACCCGAACAGCACAAGGCCGCCGGTCACGTGGTACTTCGCCGCGTGCAGCGACGCCGCCGCGCAGAACTGGCGGAAGTACAGCGACAGGCCGGCCGCGAACGTGCACGTCGTCGCGATCAGCGCAAAGAGTCCAGCACCAAGCGCCGCGCCAACGCTCCCAGCGCCGCTCGCCGCGTGCTTCGCAACCGCCGCGCCCACGAGCGTCGCAACAATCGAGATGATCGCAAACGCCTGGCCGAACTGCGCAAACTTCGGCAGCTCCCCGCACTGCGAGTCCTTCAGGTCGCCCTTTCCGACGCGGTTCCCGTTCACGTACACGCGCTGCGTCCACACGCTCATGCGCGTCGACGTCGTGCCGCTCGCGTCCCACTTGAAGAACCAGTCCGTCGGCGTCCCGATCACCGCGAACACAAACGCAAGCGCCTGCACGGCCGCCAGCACCAGCAGCAGCGTCCGCACGACCACGCTCGACGGCACAGCCGCCGGCACCGTCGGGTTCGCCACCGCCGCGCCGAGCGCAATCAGCACAAGGCCAAACGCAGTCACGAACACGCCAAGGCCCGCGTCCAGCTCGTACTTCTGGTCCGCGTAGCTCGGGTTGCCCTTCACGCACATGTCGCGCTTGTAGTACAGACCAACCGCCATCGCCCACGTGATCAGTGTGAACACCGCCGTCGCAGCCGCAAGCACCTTGCCGCCGACGAAGCTCGACCGCTCCGCGCGTCGCCACGCAGCGCAGCCAGCCGCCACCGTCGCAACCGCGCTCACAATGCTCAGGATCGCAAACGCCTCCAGCGCGCGGAACGACCGCTCCGCGCGTCGCCACGCAGCGCAGCCAGCCGCCACCGTCGCAAGCGCGCTCACAATGCTCAGGATCGCAAACGCCTCCAGCGCGCGGAAGCGCTGGCGCATCACGTCGCACGGCAGGTCCGCGACCTTCACCTTCCGCCTCGTGTACGGCACCGCGCTGTGGTCCGACAGCGTCGTCGCCCACAGCGTCAGCGTCGTCGTCGTCGCCTCCTGGCGGCTGCTGATCCACGTCACCGGCGTCCCCGCAACAACCGCGACAAGCGCGGCGAACGCGAACAGGGTGAAGATCGGAATGCCGACAGGCACGAGCGCGCCGCTCGCCGCACTGCCAGCGGGCTCCTTGCTCTCCTCCACGCGCGGCGCAGGCGCCGCCTCCGCAGCAGGCGCGCGGTTGCCCATCTCAGATCCGGCCTCCGCTGACATCGGCTCTTTTATTGTTTGTCTTGTGTGTTGTGTGTGGCGTCTGGGCGCTCTTGCTGGCTCCCACTGCGCGTCGAGAAACAAAAAATAAAGGGCACTTTAGCACGCAGTCGTTACAAAGACTGACGAATGTGTTATTCTAAGCTCATCTTATGCGAAACAGTGAGGAACTCATTGATTGTTTAAGAAGGGTGTTGTGTTGTGTTGCATGCTGCCTACAGAGACAATTTTAAGGGTGCTTTGAATGACGAAATGTTTTTGGAGGAAGCTAATTCAATTCCTGCTTTGTTCCCAGTTCCTTAATTGTTTCACCCCAAACCTTTTGTCGCCAGTGGGTGCAAAAGAAAAACCTTAAAGTGCACATAGGAGCTAGAAACTGAAGGAGAGAGGCTCTTGCATGCATTGATTTTAAAACGAATGCATTCGCTTTTTTTGTCGTACGGCAAGACGCTACACACAAGATTGCATTTCGCTGGCCAGAAACAATCCTTTGACTTGCAGTTTGAGGAACCTCGCTCTACAGACGCAATTGCCAAGGAGGACTACTTGCGCATCAGGTACTCCCACACAGTGAACCTCTTCCGCCCACTCGCGCTCTGAACCACCAACTGGTTCTCCAAGCGCGCTGCGATTCCCAAGGCAACTGCACGAATGTAATTCGGACGAATGTTATACTGTGCCAAGGTTCGTCGTTGCAACTTCTGCAACCAACGACGTTTGGGGATACTTTTCCCGAGTGCACTCATCGGACTTCAAAGACAATACCTTTAACGAAAACAGGCGAAGGCTTAGAACCAACGATAGGGTTGAGGTGCACGTTCTTCAGCTGTTATTCCAATAAGAAATTATGAGAGTGAAGGATAATGTGATCAAACGTTCGTTCGTATGCTGCTCTCCAAGCCGTTTCTGGAGGTTTCGCGCAACTGATTTCGAGATGATGAGAGCTGCTATCTCCGTGTCTCGGTGTGTCACCAGGGAACGGTCGTTGATTTTCGCGACTGCCGATCAAGCAAGCTTTATTATCAACAACCATCACTTTGCTGGTCTGTGGTCGTACCTTGTTTGGCATCGATTGCCAAGTAGTAAAATTGGAGACATATTGCGAGAGGTCGTGAGGGTGCTTAGAACAATCTTTGCGTGCCTCTCGAATTCGATTAAACACAAATTCTTTGGTTCGATGGTGCAGATACAAAATCTCCTGCGTTATGAAATTACCGCAATCAAGTTTGCAGGCAGGTATTAATGGGAGGAGGTGGGGAGGTGTGATCATGTTCGAAGATGCAAGCGGCGGTGTGCGGGTTCACTGCATCGTAGGTTCTTTTTTTCAGTTGCACGTTGTTTGCTTGAAATTACAGGTGATTCCTAGGAGGTTAAAATGTGTCCTAGGACCCCTGTCACCAC
>CYKH01001878.1:0-15298 GCA_001460835.1 Bodo saltans | reverse complement strand
CGATGAGATTGGGCACGAAGACGTACACATCTGAAACAGTGGGGGTGGGCTTGGAGGGCATGATGATAATCTTTTGTGTGTTTCACACAGCTTTCCAAAAAAAAAAAAACACCAAAGTGAGGATATAAAAGAACTAAGAAACCAAAGAAGGGAATCATACTTCGCCGCAAGAGGAATAAATCATTCGCACCCACACAGAAACAATTGTTGTTTACCTTTTCTGGGGCTGCTGCTGCGTGCGCTCCTCTGCAATCACTTCTCGGTAGCGGTCGACGGAAAAGGGGCAAGATCTGTACTTCAACACAGGAAAGCGGAAGTACACATTCGTGTCAGCGGCATGACGCTTCCCTATACATGATGTGCACCAATCATTGTGGTGACTTGCCTCGTCATCATCATCCTGCAGGTCCAAGGTGGACGATGTGAATGGCAAATTGTTGGTCCTGTTGTTGCTCCCACTAGGTGAGATGGAGGAGGAACGCTGCGGTTGTTGATGCATGATGGGTTGCCCATAGATGTCCAACGAGACACCCTCTCCACTGTTGTAGCTACTGCTGCTGCTGGGATTATTATCCATCTGCGCCTCGGTGTAATCTGGAAACTGTGACCTTGGCTGTAACTGACCACAGTGCACGCAGTACTTCTTGCATGAGAGGCACACAAGCCTGTCCACACCATGTAACACCGTTGCAGCGTGATTGAAGTGGGCGACGGGTAGCAATCGTGTGCACTCCTTACATGTTAACTTTAGAAACTTCTTGTTCGCTGCTAATCGGAGCACACATAGCCTTAACATTCTTTTCGGAGTGGAAAAAAAAAATCAGCATAACATCAAGACGCATTGAACAAGTCGAAACACAGATTCAAAAAGCAAATGGAACAAGTTTTTGCTCCTTTATGGACACGCCGCACAAGGTTTCTAAGAGAACACAACCCCTTTGAAAGAATTGCACCAGCAACACTCAAAGAAATGACGGAAAGCGCATCGAGAAAAGAAAAATGCGCAACTGGTACAACGCAACCAAAGGGGCAGCACAGAAAGACAACAACGGAGGACGGCACCAATAGTGCACACGCACACGCACACGTGTGCACCATTGGTTGGAAATGAAAAGGGAAGAAGTGAAACCACTTGACACCTCTCAACAATCAACGACGTTTGGTGGAGGATGCCAAAACGGTGCAAAAAAGAAAAATAATACGAGAAAACGCACCACCGACAGCTGGTCGCAGTGTTAACTGAGGTTTCCTTTCGTAAAGGGTACGTTTAACACGCAATGTTTTTATTTTTTGATAGCGAATTGAAGGGTGTGAGCAGAAAGGTTATTGTGTTGCGATATTCTTTTGGTTGACGATCACAAATTGTGGTCAGTCAAAAGTGAGAGGAGCATGGGGAGGGGCGGGTTGTTCAAGCATGCATTGTTGTTATTATTTCTCTCTATTTCCTATCCTTTTGATTTCCTATCCTTGAGTTCGGATCAGTGCCGGGAAAGCAGTGCCTCGGAACATGCCCATTCCACCAGGTTTGTCAATTCCTCCAATTGTTCTTCGGACGCGGCGGGGATAAAACGTTGATGAGCCGCTGCTGGTGGTGCAGCCCCTGCAAGAAATGAAAAGCTCCCATTCACTGGGTGACTTGGGTAATCATCCATCGGTAGTCTCCCTTGCAACGAAAAGCTCAAGTTATTAACAGACGCTGCAGAGTGAGGAAGTGTAAATGGGGCCAGTGTTAGCGGAGTGGTGTTGCTTCTTGGGTTGTTGTCACTGCGAGCATACAGAAGCTGCGGGAGCACTAGCAGGCTAGGCGGCCTCCTCAATTCAGGAGTGTTGCTCACATCTTGCAGGTCGTGGCGTTGTAGCACTAACGACGGTGGTGGGGATTTTGCAGAGGGTGGGTCAGAGATATGGTTTGTTTCAAACGAAGGCCCACCACTCTTTAGGGGCGGTGTGGAGGAGTACTGCTGCAAGGACGACGAGGAAGATGCGTAGCCGTTCTCGTGGATCGGCGTTGGCGTGGAGGAGGGGTGTAGTAGTTGCTCGTCCAAGCTGCCAGAAGTAGTAGGTTTGCTTTTGACCCCTGCGTGATTTACTGGACTCTTTTGCTTTGGGTGATGTGATTGAAATCCGATGTCCAGAGCCGTCGAGGTGATGGCCACCGCGAGGCGAATCAACGGCATAATCGCAGCAAACGCAGATGGGAGAAGAGTCAGTATCTCTGCAGTATTTCTGCATATGTTCGTAGTGCCATCAGACGATGAGCATATCGGAAGGAACAGCAGCAACACACCAAACAATGCGCCCATGAGTCCAATGATGCCGCTCACCCACATGCGCACCCTTGAGACGTACGGGTACAAGCCCAACAATAATAGAAACGCAACAATCTGAGTGACTCCAAGCAGCACCTGTCCTGTCCGACAACTTGCAGCTGCGCCGTTGGCTGCTACACCCTGGCCGATGGCACAGATGCAGCTGACGACAATCTCCACCATCAGGTACCACTGACGACCAGGTCGGTAAAATTGAAACCACCGACCGAATCGGTCCATGAAGCCTCCGTGCCCAGGTAAGTCATACCACGTCGCCCTCGTCTCCCCATCCAGGCACCAGTAGAAAAACTTGTCCATTACCAGCAGACGGGGATAGTGCAGCGTAGAAATCCGTTGCTTCGCGTAGTAGGTGTCTTGCTCTTCAGCATCGGCGTAAAGGTCCTGCTCATAAAAGCGGGCACCGAAGAATGACGGAGAGGTTAACACCCAACCCATAGCGACGCTGCAACCAAAGGCGACAACGAGCAGCACAACAGCTGCAATTGCGGCATCGGACACGGACACTTGTACCAACGCCACTGCTGCCGCCACCAGTGAAGGAAGCAGCAGAAGAAACGGAACTGAGAGCAGTCCAGGCATGTACATCTTTGTCAAGCAGATGCGCAGGGTGACCATCGAGTCCCGCATGATCTCTGTGAAGAAGTAACGCAGCAAAACAGCGGAAGCATATGTTAGGATGCAGCAGCCAACGATCACCGACGTTGCCCAGGCAAGCAACCCTCTGTGCGAGCCACCCTTATCCTCGCCGATGCGCAACTGGAAATAGTTTCCTACTGCAGGGCCGTACAGTGACAGTGACTCGCAGTCGAGAAGCGATGCAGATAATGCGGCACGTACCACAGACGGAGCCACGCCCGCTGCCCCAGCAATGGTGGCCCCAACGGCAACAGCCGCACCCACTTGTTGCACTGTGTCAACGCTTACAAGAGGCGGTGCGGGTGTTGCAGGCGGGATAAAGATAAGTGATAACGACGGACTTGTGGTCACTGCTTCTGTGGCTCTTGTCAACCGGGTGCTGTGAGTGGGAAGAAGCAGATCGGTGGTGGCTCCAGCGTGATGCGATGCTGTGTTGCTGAGCCCAAGCTTAGACAAGCTCATCGTAGGGGCCGCAATGCACGTCTCATGAAACGCAGCCGGGGCGAGACCAAAATCTGCCGGGACCAGTGGAGCGATAAGAGTCAACGTTTTACGAACGAAAGCCCCAGGAATGCATGCGCCATTGGCATCATGCTTGCCGCCGACAACAACATCAATGTCGGTGAAGCTGGTTGATGCTAGTGGCGATGGCAGGGAGAACACTGCAGGCGTCGGCATTGGGCGTTGGAACGTGACATTGTCAAGTTCGACGTGCAGTGCCAAGCCCGTTGCTGCAGTTGCCCCCATCGCTAGCCATCCATTAGTTTTCGCGGAGGAGTCGAAGAATATGGTGACGTTGTGTAGAGCTTGCCAATACACAACACTGCGACTGAGTAGCAAATCCATCACAACAGATGTTGAGGACGTCAGTCGCATCGTCGCACCGTCTTGGAGCGTCACGGTTGAGAGCTGAGAATTACGTATCCCTGCTGATGCTGTTCCAGTGAGTTGTCCACCGATGCGCATTGTGGCGCCGTCGAGGATGGAAACATTTGCTGACAAGGTAGACCATGTGACACTAGCGCCGCTATCGACAAGGATCATCGACCCGCTGCCATCAGCAACGACGGTGGCATTGCAGCAATTAGCGGTATGTCCAATAATGCTGCTGAACAGACCGGATGCGTAGGCAACACCCCCAGCTCTCACCGTGGCAGAAACGTTGACAGAAGAACCAGCCTGTGATGAGCCGCTCCTGAGGAGAACACTTGCACCAAGTGCTGTGACGTTTGACGAAGTACCGTCAACTACAAGACGCACGTCAATCAACGACGCCGAGAATGTAACGGAAGACACCACTTGAAGGGTCATGCGACCGCCTCCATCCAACACCACAGACGAGTTCGATGCCGTGAACGTTGACGTGAGAAGGTTTGATTGGGTTAATGACAACGACGAGCGGTTGGTCACGTGAACAACGACATTCGTGATGCGCATGAAGCTGTAAAGGAGCTGGGCGCTGACAATCTGGCACGTGAACGACATTAGCAACAGCTCGACGCCATCAATGGACTGGAGTGCTCGCAGCAGCTGAGCACCGCCGCTGATATTCACAGTCGTGCCAATCATCGATATCGACACATCCTGGACATACGCACCTCGCATGAGTGACGCTCCGGCATCCAATGACAACGAGCCCCCAGTGCCGCTCAAGGACATCGCACCTCCAGTCACGAAGGAGAAGTCTGCGCTCACAAAGGCCGAGGAGGTACCGTTCAGTTGTACGTACGATGAGGTGGTGGCCAATAAAGAAGCATTCTTCACCGATAGCAACGCAGGCAATGCAAAGAACGTTGCATTCCCTGCGATCGTGAGGCCAGAACCCTCACTCAACTGCACAACACCTCCTATCTGGACAAGTTGCACCACCGCAGCTTGGGATCGAGAGCACCGGACAAATGCAACACTCGATTGGAGCGGTGAGCTGTTGTTGATCATTATCGACGACGCAGCGGAGAGCGACACGTTCACCACACCAGACACGCTGCTCTCATTCAGCGGGAACACAGTAGAATCAGGGAAGATCACATCTAAGAAGCTTGAACGAATGGTCGCCGCGGAGGAGGACGGCTGTTGCGCGACGCTGCTGTTGTCGCAATGTAGAGAAAGTTGAGACGAATTTCCGATGTTGACAGTGACAGGGGAGCGCAGTGCAATCGTTTCGTCCAAGCTAATGCCTGTGGACTTTGGTCCCACAAGCTGAAAAGCGGAGGCGTGTTGCACAAACATCGTTACGCTAAGGGCAAGTGTTTGCAGAACGTTGGTGACCGCCCTTGGGACTTGGGTTGTTGTCGAGAAAAGCGTCACGAGGGATGCTGCAGGGAGGGATGATGAACTATCGTACGACGTGGACACGACTCGTACCACACTATGCGTGCGTACTACGACAACGACGTCAATGAGGCGTGGTGCCACAACGATATCGGCGGCGGTTGGAGAATACGTCGCCATTGCCATCAACGACGATGTCTTTCCACCACCACCCTCTCCGCCTTGCAGGAGGAGTGTGCTCGCATTCGCAACTGTCACGAAAAGCGACCGCGGCGGAAAGCGACCCAATAGAATGTGACTGGATGCGTTGGCGCCACTCATCAGCGTCATCGTGCTGTTCACGAGATTGATATTCACAACGCCGAAGGCGTACTGACCTTTTGTGGTATTTGTGCTCGTGCTGCACACCAACGCGGCAGCTCCACTGCACGCGTCAGGAAGCAAGGACCCCACAACGCCATCTCGGCTTTGGCTTGTGCCCACAATCGTGAGGTTGGATCCCGGGAAGACGGTGACGTGAATGCCGCCTTGTGCTACGATAAGGTCCGACGTCCAGGAATCGTTTGCAATATTTCCAAGAACCATGACACTCGTACCTCCTACAACTTGTAGTGCTGCGCCGTTTTTCAGCATAAGGGTAGCAAACGAACCACTTGAACCGTCCTGCGCTACAAAGAATGACGGCATAAAGAGGAGCAGTCCGGTGTCGCCCAGCTCTGATGTGTGCACAACACCTGTTGCATCGCCTATCAAAACGATAGTCGCGTTTTGTGCAGATGAAATATTTTCTTGAAAAAGAAGCGCAGGAAGTCGCATGATCGACGCGTTTAGGTACACTTGAAGGTGCACATGGATCGCGTAGGTACTGGCGACAACGACGCTGCGCACCCCCTGCGACAGCAATTCTACCGTTACTGCAGACACATTGCTAGTGCTAGACATGTTGATTGTGATTGTTCCTTGCTCTCCATTAGAAGCATTTAAAGTGTGGTTGCATTGCACCACAATTGTAAGAAGCGTGGCATTGTTACGTACAGTCGTCGAGTTGTCGCTATCAGGAATGTCGCTGTCAGTGATAGTCTGATTCGTGCACTCCTGCAGTGTGATTGTTGTTGCGGCCACTGCAATTGGCGATAGGGAAGCAAGCGACAGAGTAGTCAATAAAGCGGCAGCGATAAAGTTCTGCCGGGAACACCGCTCTGGCATGCACAGCACTGTCGTTTTTTTTAAAAAAAATGTTCACTGTTCCTGCCTTTTCAAATCAAAGAAAAATGAAAAAGGGCAATTCATCCATCACCTTAGTGAACACCCATGTCGTCCGGCCAAGATTAAATGAATCGGTTATGAAGCTCGGATGATGGGTGAGTAAATTTAGCTTCCTCACGCTATGTCGTCGTGCGAATCCGGAAGTTTCACTATTTTTTCGTGCGATTAAAAAGAAGTTGGGGTTCGATCATTTCTTGGCTCCGACGAGAAATACTGTTTTCTTCTCAGAGCTAAATTACAAAACCACACAAACATGGGGCTGTCAAGCATCTATGACTGAGCAAACACCATCGCATTGATACGAGGAAAATTTCAGCGTTGATAGTTTGTGCTCTGGACAGCAAGCATCACGAGTTGCTTTAATCGAGAGGCATGATCACCCATCAAAAGATTCGCGTATTCCTCGTCTGCTTGAATCATTGCGACATTCCCACGCTTCTTCAGTAACGTGGTGCGTGTGGCACTTGGCGTAGACGTCGAACTACGCGGCGGTGCCAGCTCAAGCTTGGCGGAGTCGTTGTTTCTATCGCTCCTTGAGATACGCCTCTTTCCGCCGCCGAACATAAGCGACACCATCACAACGACCTCTATCAGAGCAGACACGGTGACGACGGTGTTAGAAGCATCCAGTGAGTTCGCTGCGGCGAGGGCTTGGCTCACAATACACAAGAAGGAAACCACTGCGCCTGTCCACATTTCAAGCGGCACAGTCATTGGCCGAAGCACAGCAGTGAGGATAATGTCCGAAACGCCAAACGCAATGGCAACCCCACACCCGGCGTACGCAGTCGGACACGCAAGGGCTGCATCGTCGTTCCCGATCACTTGCAGAGCACCTAGCACCACGCCGGAGGCGGCAGCGGACACCCACTGCACGGCGGAGTACCACTCGCGTCCACCCACGTATCCAACAAACACCGGCTCCAAATTCTCAAGAAGAAACTCTGTGGCCGCCTGTGTTGCACCGCAGTTTGAGCGCCGCACCCACAAGTGCGTCGGCTCCATCACTCTGACGCGGAGATTTCTCAGCGCCTGCAGCAGTAACGGCGCCTTCTGTTGCCGTCTAAGCACTGCTCCTGTGGAATGCGTGCAACGAATGCTTTCAAGCGCAAATCGTCCGTCGTTCGTCATCCGTCGCCCTCGCCACACAACGGCCCACAGGCAGTATGCTGGCAACCCCAACCACAACATAAAAAACAAAGCACCATACGCAACTGTCTCTGGGCTGCGCTCAACACTAGCCATAAGCGCAACGCACGCACCCAACGATGGCTGGAGCAGTGTGCCGTAGGCAATGGCCAGCGAACCAGGTAGGAGCGACGAAGGCAGAAACGCAATGATACTTCTTCCCGACGCGTTCGTCGAAACGCGGCTTAATCGTCCTTGAATGGCAGAACACGCGTGCAGACCTACCGCAATCGCAATGACGAGTATTGCATTGCCAAGAGCAGCACCAGCAGACGACTCAAGGTCAGTGACACCGATGGTAATGGGGAGTGCCAAAGGACTGTCCGCCAGAGCACTGTACATCGGTGCTGTACTTTCGCTCCCGGGCGCATTGCACGCCCCCATCATCCGCAGGACACTGGACGAGCGCTGCAGGCCGGGCAGTGCGCCACGTGGCAAGGCGCTTCCGGTGGTGAGTAGTGCAGTGTACGTCGCAGCAGACGTGGTGGCTCTGGTGGGAGCGGAAACTGTTGAAGCAGACTGCTGTGGGGCATTCGACGGCTCGATTTTTAAAGAGATTGTCCTGGTGTTCTGTAGAACCGCCGCACTTGTGCACAGCCGATAGTACAAACTCAACTCGGTAAACAAGTCCGTCACAAACGTTGTTGAAAATGAAAACGTGCGGGGTACACAGTATTGATACCCCCAGCCCGCTTTGGGGCATACACCAGTGCCGCAGACGCTGATGAGTGCGGTCGATGGTAGTTGTGGTGGGATGCTTCCTGACACTCGAGTATTGTTCTGAAAGCTGAAGACCCGAAGGTTAGAGCTACACGACGACGGCAGTGGACCACTCAGCTGATTGTATCCAACAGTGAGTGTTGTTAAAGAAGGTATGCTCACTAGCTGGACCGGGATGGACCCTGTGAGTCTGTTGTCAGAGGCCTGAAAGGACTGCAACGACGTCATAAGGCTGTAGGCAGATGGTAATGTCCCGGACAATGAATTTGTATACAAAAACAGGCGAGTAACCGTTGTCCACTTGCTGTACTGTGAGGGCAACGAGCCGGTCAGTGAATTGCTATCGAAGCGTGCGGTGCTGATGGTTGGCCATGCACTGTATTGCGGTGGCAATGTGCCTGAGATTCGGTTCCCATAAATAGTGAAGTCTTTGATACTTCTCCACTCTGCATACTCCGATGGCAGCGTCCCACTCAGCAAGTTGTTGACAACACTAAAAGAAATGAGTTTGGTCCAACTTCTCCACGAGGAGGGAAGCTGTCCAGTGACGTTATTTTCATCGATGGTAAACAGCATCACACTTTCCCATGAGGAAAGCTCGGGCGGCAACGTGCCATTCAATTCGTTATTGTTCAGCGCAACGTTTCCTGACATGTTGGTCCAGTGGCTGTACGTCGAGGGAAGCGTCCCGGACAGACGGTTGTGCTCTGCACCGAAGGCCTGGAGTGCACGGCAGCCACCGTACTCACTTGGCAGGCTTCCAGTCAGTTGATTGTTACCAAATCGCATCAGGTAAGCATTAGACCAGTTGCCGTAGCTGCTCGGTAGAGTGCCGGTGATGTTGTTGATTTGCACGTTGAATCGTAATAGCAAGTGCCACAACCCATACTCGGCGGGAAGCGTACCGTCGACGGAATTAAGATTGACTTCAAAAATAATTAGCAAACTCCACGCACTGTACGCCGGTGGAAGTGTGCCAGTCAATGAATTGGAGCCAAGTGCAAAGTAGGTAAGCTTCTTCCATACTTTGTAATCCTCTGGGAGGCTGCCGGTGAATGAGTTCGCGGTAAGCTGAAGTGTGCTAAAGTTGCTCCATCGTCGAAAGTCTGGCGAGAGTGTTCCAGTAAGCATGTTCGAGCTTGCTACCAGAGTTGTCAACTGCGTCCACACCGCATACGACGGAGGCAGACTGCCGCTCAGGGAATTCTGTCCCAAATCAAATCGCGTGATATTTGTCCACGCACTGTATTCCCCAGGGAGCTGACCAGAGATACTGTTGTTGGTGGCCGCAAAAAGAACGACGGCTGTCCAATTTTTGTATTCACTTGGAAGTGGACCGCTGAGTCGATTGTAGTCGACGTAGACAGCCTGTACGGATGCTCCCCATGCACTGTAGTCACGTGGGAGTTGGCCTGTTAGACGGTTGTCGCTCACTGTAAACACTTGCAGAGTTGCCCATGCACCCCAGGAGCTGGGAAGGCTGCCGTTCATTTGGTTGCTGGAGCAATCCATGATCCTCAATGCGGTCCACGCACTGAACTCCGGAGGCAACGTCCCTCCAATCGAGTTGTGGCCGACGTCAAACCATGTCAATGCGGTGAGGTTAGAAATGACTGCAGGGAGGGTGCCGGAAAGACCTTTTCGTGATAGTAACATCTCAGTGATGTCGTTGACTGGCGTACCAGTGCAGGTAATCCCAGATGCGTTGCAAGGAAATGTGGGCGACGCGAAGTTCCACCGTGCGGCCGGCACCCACGTCACGTCGCCACCGGTTGCGTCGTAAAACGTCCTTAGCAGACCAACGCGTGATGAGCATGGACACTGTTGCCCTAATACAGGGATGACAAGTTGCAAGCACCCAATCAATATTGGGAGAACAACTGATAAGAGTGGTGGGGCGGTACTCCTCATAATGCTACGTCTAGCGGCACGGCTTTTTCGTAAAAAATGCTGCTCAAACTGATTCATTTACGTGAACGAGATTATCTTGTTGTTTTTTAGCACCATGATGAATGACGGGACATCCTTTGCACAAGCAGCAGAAAAAAAAAAGTTAGTTCATGTAATCCCTTCGTTACGCTGAGCACAGCCACATCATACTACATCATACAAAATATTGTGTAAGGAAAAACAAAACACAAAGGATTACTGCCTCACCTCGTTTGACCATTCCTTTGCGACGGGAAACGGAAGCAGCAAGAGAAAAGGTGTGAGTACTGCAACAAAACGCGGGGAACTTCGTGTGGTCGGAATGTGAAGTGGGAAAGGAATTCGTCATTGAGCTTGGTCATGTTATTCATTTTTTGTAAAAAAAAAAAAAAGGTATATAACACAAACAAAACACACTATTTTCTCTTCTCAGTGCCACGCCGCGACGCCAGTTTCACAAGAATTTTCAAGCGATGCTGCACATCCCCAGCAAGAAAATGGTGCAGATGAACAATCGGAACCCGTTCCACCGATTTGCCTTGGTGGGCGTTGACAACAATCAGATTCTGCGTGGACTTGGCGCTGCGATGCGTCGTCGTTGTATCATTGTGGGTGACCTCCAACTTCTTTATTTTGTATCGAGCACCCATGTGGTGTTCTCCTTCTGCCGCACGCAGCAGCTCCTCCCCTTCCCCTTGTGCAACAGATGTCACACCATTGAGCATCAACAATAGCATCACCGCAAGCTCCAGCAGGGCAGACACGGTGACATTTGACGCATCGATTGCGTTGCTCGCCGCGAGTGCTTGGCTCACAATATTGAGGGCAGAAATCATCACACCACTCCACAACTCCAGCCTGACAGCAGTTGGCCGCACGACGAGCAACAGCGTGATGTCCGCTGCACCAAAGGCGATCGAAACTCCACACCCGGCGTACGCAGTTGGGCACGCAAGGGATGCGTCGTCGTTCCCGATCACCTGCAGAGCACCTAGGGCTATGCCAGAGGCGGCAGCCAATGCCCACTGCACGGCGAAGTACCACTCACGTCCCCCTAGGTACGCCTCGTAGACACTCTCCATATTCTCCAAAAGGAACTCGACATCTCGTTTCGATGCGCCGCTACCTTGGCGACGTGCCCATCGGTGAGTGGGGCTCATCGCGTAGGACCTCAATGCCAGCATGTGACGCACGATTGTCGATACGCTGACGTTGCCATTGAGTCGATTATTTTGTTTGTTGTTGTTGTGGTTGTGGCGAGCCGGCAACGTTCTGATTTCAACGCTCCCCAGGGCAAATTCGCCGTCGTTTGACATTTTACGACCACGCCAGATCACTGCCCACACGTAGTAGGTGGGCAACGCTAGCCACACGCACAGAAACAGAGCGCCGTACGCCACCGTTCCTCCACTCCTTTCCGTGCTGGCGATCAACGCAATGGACGCGCCGAGTGACGGTTGAAGCAACGTCCCAAAGGCAACCGCAAGCGATCCGGGAAGCAGCGCTGAAGGCAGGATGCTAACAAAGTCCATCAGCAATCGAGAGCAGGCCGTTGATGAGTGGTGCAGCCTCATGCAAATGTAGCGAATGATGTGCAACGCCACACCGACAGCAACCACCAACAGTGTGTTGCCCAGCGCAGCCCCAGCGGCGAAGTCAATGTCGCCAAGCGGATCTGGGACACCTAGCTGCAGTTGCAGCTTCAAAGGATTGTCCTGGAGAAGGCTGTACAACGGTTCACTGCTGCTCCCCGGCGCATTGCACGCCCCCATCATCCGCAGGACACTAGCGGAGCGCTGCAGGCCGGGCAGAGCGCCACGAGACAAGGCGTTTCCGGTGGAGAGGAGGGCAGTGTACGTCGCAGCAGACGTGGTGCCTCTGGTAGGTGCGGAAACTGTGGCAATCGACTGCTTTGGTGTTGGCACGCGTTCAATTGCAACTGACAACGTCTTTGAATATTGCGCGACAGGTGGCGCGACAGTGCAAAGTCTGAGATAGGACTGAGCCTCTGTCAACATCGTTGTTTGCGATGTC
This sequence comes from Bodo saltans, assembly GCA_001460835.1. NCBI lineage: Eukaryota > Euglenozoa > Kinetoplastea > Eubodonida > Bodonidae > Bodo > Bodo saltans. The sequence continues at coordinate 2,924 of CYKH01001878.1, read as the reverse complement.
GTGGTAAAAGAAAAGTTGCGAGGGAAGCAATACTGCAGAAACCACGTTGTCGTTGGGCACACTTGTGTCCCACATACACTGATGGGAGTGTAAGCACCGAGCTGAGGGGGGATGCTGCCCGTGATCAACGTGTTATTCTGCACGCTAAAGACTTGAATGGTGGAGCTACATCGAGAGGGCAGCGCGCCGGTAAGTTTGTTGTAACCAACCGACAGCAACTTGAGCGTGGGAATCGTCACTAACTCTATCGGAATGGTGCCGCTGAGTGAGTTATCGTGAGCTTGGAAATAGGTCATGGTGGCAATATTTCCGTACAATGCAGGAATGGTTCCGGTGAGGGAATTGGCAAACACATACAACCGTTGCAATGCAGCCCACGAACTGTACTGAGGCGGTAGCGTCCCAGTGAATCGGTTGCCATCCCACCTTACGAGGATGACGGCTAACCATGCACTGTACGCTGCGGGAAGCGTCCCATTGAGGGCGTTATCGTACAGGAAGATTTCTTGCAGCTTCGTCCACGCACTGTACTCTGGTGGGAGGGAGCCGCTGAGGTTGGCTGTACTAGCACTGAAGGACAGGATCTCTGTCCACGTTTGCCATGACGAAGGAAGCGAGCCAGCGAACTTGTTGATGTCGATGTCAAAGATGACAATCAAACTCCATGAACTGTACTGGGATGGCAACGTGCCTGTCAGCAGGTTGTTGTTCATATTCACGTGCGTCACCATGGACCACGATGCGTATGAGGCCGGTAGTGTCCCACTAATTTGATTCGATTGTACGTCAAAGACGTTCACGTTGGTCCAACTGCTGTACTCCCCTGGAAGAGTACCACTGATAGTATTCAAAGAAATATAAAACTCTCCCATCGAACGCCATGCGCTGTATTCTGCGGGCAGCGAGCCGCTCAAGTTGTTGGAGTTAAACTGGATTGCTTGTACGGAGGTCCAATTCTTGTAACTAGGTGGCAGCGTTCCGTTGATGCGGTTCCCACTGACATCTATGTTAGATAGGGACGACCAGGAGCTGTACTCTGGCGGTAACGACCCGCTAAGCATGTTCTTGATAACGATGCACTGCGTCAATAACGTCCAAGATCGGTATTGGGGAGGAAGCGTGCCAGAAAGCGAATTCTGGCCAACTGCAAAAAATGTAAGCGTCTTCCAGCTGCCGTAAGCTGCCGGTAACGTACCCGAGAAGGAGTTCGATCCGACGTCCACGTAGGAAATGACTCGCCACGCTTGGTACTCTTCCGGCAAAGTCCCGAAGAAACTATTGTTGAACGCGACAAAACCAACGATCTTTGACCACCCGCTGTACGATGGCGGCAAGGCGCCGCTCAACGAATTCCGTTGTACTTGAAATTGCTCGATGCTTGTCCAAGCACTGTACTCTTGGGGGAGTGTTCCAGTAAAACTATTGTTGGCGGCGTACCACAACGTGACATTGGTCCAGTCCTTGTACGAGGGGGGTAATGTGCCACTGAATAGATTGTTGTAGATGTACAGAAGATTCATGAAGGCTCCCCAATCACTGTACTGTGGAGGAAGCGACCCTGTCAAGGCGTTGTCGTTTACTTGGAAGGTCGTCATTTGCTTCCACGCACTCCAATCGGGGGGTAGTGTGCCGTCGAGGTGGTTGGCTGCACAGGTGAAGTCGGTCAACGACGTCCACGCACTGAAGCTTGACGGAAGGTTGCCAACGAGGGCGTTGCTCGCCACACCAAAGCTCAACAAGCTCCTCCAAGCAGAGTACGCCTCTGGGATGGAGCCTGTTAATGTGTTGTTATTCACTGCAAAGTGCGTCAGCGCTGTCAAGGCGGAGAGGCCGGGTGGGAGGGTTCCAACCAGACCGCAACCTGAAAGCAGAATCTGAGTCACGTCGCTGCGTGTTGCGTCACATGTAATCCCAGCTGCACTACACGGGAACGTGGCGGCCATGGTGTCCCAACGGCAACCCAGGTGCCATGCCCCTCCACTTGTCGCGTCGTAAAATGTCTTCAGCAGCGATGAGCGATTAGAGCACGCGCACTGCTGCCCCAGCACATCTTTGGAGATCAGCAAGACAATAAACACTATTATCCTTCTAAATGGCCATGATGGATGCATACGCAATCTCACGCCACACACAATCGACAACCGACGATGACTCCTGTTGTCGCTGCTACCTTTTCACTTAAGATACTAGCTAACAAGAGACGCAACCAAAGTACAGCTGCACTGAATGTGTGTGTCGTGTAAAGGTTGAGTAAATGGTTGCCTTCGCAAAAACAACTACAGTTAGATAGCCCATGTGTGTAAACAACTTCACATCATTCGCTAAGTCTCAACGTGCATGCGCATTCAGGCTTCCATGCAAACTCCTATCATAACACAGAATCAAGTCAGAGTGAAGAGGTAAATTGAATCTCTTTGCAATACGAGGGGCTCGAATCGCCATGATGGTCCCTTCTGCTGTTTAAGTTGACTTTGTTTCAAGTCATTGTTTCCCTTCGAACACAGAAAAAAGTGTGGTGGTGGTTACGATTGTTTCAAACAGTCGTTTTGGAGGGGGAGGGGGAGGGGGAACAAACGTTTTAACGAGAAACGCGCAAGAAACCAAGGAACACAGTTCAGTCATTGGCGGTGTGGGGCACTTTTATAAGCCCTCAACAAATTTCGCTTCTAGAACGCAAGCAATCTATTCAAATCAATGTTTTTGCTTTTTGATGATGCATACATGCATGGCAGAAGGAAAAAAAAAAAAGTGATGAAAGGGATTGAAGTTAGTGGATGCGAGGAGGAAGCGAAGTAACACGGGAAAGGTTCAAAAAAAAAAAAAAAACACGGTGGCTGTTGTGCCTCTCCCATTCTTGCCGGTGGCCTGCCCAACTGCATGTTTCTCAGGTTAACTTGATTGTTGTGGATGGTGTTACGTTTCTC
>CYKH01001877.1:12929-56920 GCA_001460835.1 Bodo saltans | reverse complement strand
ACTAACTGCAAGGGCTCCTTTGCAGGTGTAACGACGAAGTCTTCGTAGTCACCATTGATTTGGTACGCGTCGTCATCATCATCGCTTACAAAAAGGTCGACTTCATCACCAGATTCTTCGCTTGTAGACATGTTTCAAAAAAAAATTTCCCCTGCGGGGCCTGGAAATTTTTTTCAGTAATACCCTAATACTGGGGGGGTACTTTATTTCTGGCGAATAAAAAGTGAAAAAAAGTGGTCCAATAATATCTTAATACTACCCGTATCCTATTCCTGGGGGTACTTTATTCCTACCCCCCCTTTAGCTTAAAAAAGAAACCCATTGTGCAAAAAAGAATCACAAGGACCCAAAGCAACGACAAAACAATGAGGATGTTCGCTTGTCTCTCGAACCCTCCTCTCACTTCCACGGTTGGAACAGCACTCGGCTCGTTACCCCTACGGGAATGTCGCTAATCGCAGGAACGCTGCTGGACGTTGATTTTGACCCTTCTGTCAGCGCTCCAAGTCCTGTTTTGGCGTTGATGCGTGCATCTCCATCGGTAATGCACAACGCGTCCGTCAAAGGCTTTGTGTTCTGAAGGTGCGACAAGTAGTACGTTGTCATCCCATAGTAGAACAACATACAGAAGATCGCTGGGCACGCCAAGGCCCAATATTTATCGGGGTAGTATGTGAATTGCCAGTAGTGCAATGTTTGCTCATCGAAGGTCGACCACAGGATAAACATGCCAAGTCCGAACCACGTCAGGACCCAAAAGATGAAGCCATTGATCGCAGTTTGGTGTTCCTTGACGGCAACAGGTTTTGGTGGCGCGTCAAGCATTTTAGTAAGTCTTCAACGGTTGTGCGGGTCTTTACTTCGTTTCTATTTTTGGTTTGTGGTACGACCAATTGTTTTCACTGCTTACTTTTCTGTTTATTTTCCTTTGTTCAAACAAATGGAAAGTATCTGCTGGAGCGTAGGAAACAAACTGCAACACAACGAGAGCGACTTTGGGAGAAAAAAGTAGTCGCAGCAACTCTATCTTGTCGTTGTTGTGTTCTTTGCACACTAACTGTGTGCGTCTAAAATAAGAAAGTTGCGCCAACATCGACGCAACTTAGAAAAAAAGCATCAAAGTTGAAACAAGAAATATCAGAACCGCTCTCTATCAATCATCTTTGGCTTGGCAGCAGCAAATGCGACACCGTCTGCGGCTTGATTCACCCACTTCGCCGAGAATTGCTGGAATGTTTTGCTCCCAGAGTCAAATTTGAAAAACTTGGGAAACAAGTAAGGAAGACCTTGCGTCCACAGAGTTGTCTCATTTTCATTGTTTGGTTGAGGACCAACATACGCCATGTACGGTCCTGATCCATAGATGCGCACCAACACAGCATCCGGGCGCACTGTGTACAGCCCTTTGAATTGTTGTGTAAACTCGTCTTTAAACAGCACAATGAATTGGTGGCCACCGTCCTCGGTGAGGTCACTCACCAACTTTAGCACCTTCTCCAGTGGGGCCTTGTTCAGCTGGCCAGTGAGCAAGACATGCTTAAACGCAAGAACCATCACTGATTTATTGTTCTTGATCTTAACGACAACTGGCGCGGCTGCCGTTGTTGTGCTTGCTGTCCCGTTAGTAGAGCCAAGTGCGTCCTCTGCACCTCCTTGACCATCTGCTAACGGTTCAGCGGAAGAATTGCTCCGCTTCCTTTGCTGTGCTACAGTATTCGCGGTTGACAATTTTCGGGCATTCCGAACACTTTCTAGCGGCACTAGCTTGACAGGTGCAATTCCATCCGACGCATCGTCGTTGCTTTTCTCGTCTCGGTGCTGCTCTGACGGGGAGTCCAGTGCAGCTCTTGCAATATTTTTCGCCAATCCGCCAGTACTAAAGTTGAGTGCCAAGCCCCCTCGTGCATTCTTGGCGATCATAGAAGCTGGCAACTGTGGCAGGATAGGAGCGACTTGATGTTGTTCTGCTTGGTTTTGTTGTTTCCCTGTTGTTGTGGTCGCAGCAGTTGTCGTTGATGAGGACACCACAATGCGCTCGGCGATGTTCGAACGCTGCTGAGAGCTTCTCACGTGTTCCATCGATTGGCGGAATTTGTCTTCTCGCCTGGCAATTCGTTGAGCATCTTCTGGACCATCATCGTGTTGAGCAAACGATACATCCGTGGCCGCAACTCCACCGGTTAGCGACATCTTGCGCAGCACTGACGGCGCGAGGCGAGCAGCGTGGGACTGCGCACCGCTTGCTTTTTGCCCCTTAAGGTGCTTCACGATCGCGGAGAACTCCTGCTTTCGAATGCCCAGCCTAAGCTTCTCGACCATCGCTGCAACCTTGCGCTTCTGTTCTTCAAGTGCCCAGCGAAGGACGTGATTCTGCTCTCTTGCCTCAGCGAGAGGGTCGGACAGCTCACCTCCCCCTATCGGCCGTGCTTTCCCCACAGATGAATCGTTCGTGATGGCGGCAAGCTCCTGAAGAAGACTCTCGATCCCCTCCACATCGACAGAGCCCTGCACCATGGACTTACGCATCGGCTGTTGGTGTTGTGGACCACCTGCTGTGGTGGCTGCTCGCTGAGGGCCTCGAAGATCCTTGAAATGGGCCACACTGGATGCGACGGCGTTGTCTTCACGCACCTTAAGTCGCCGGAACTCTGCGCTCCGACCGACAAGTACAGGGGAATCGGACCTATGCGGTTCATCAGATGGCGCAGGGAGCGCTGTGACAGAAGTTGAGCTTGCTGCGAGCACTGATGTAGAGGGGGGTGGTGCAAGGATCTCGACAGACTTGGGGAGGAGAGCAGCTTGAGTTGTCGCTGCACTGGTTGGTTGGAGCACCTGAGCTTCTTCCTCGACCGACTGCTTCTGCCGCTGAATGGGAATGGAGACACCTTGAAGAAACAAACCCGTCATCACAAAGTTGAAGTCTCCGTGTTGGTTCCCGACATCGACTGGCTCATCATCATCATCACCATCATCATCGTGGTGAGCAGCACCGCCTCCTCTCTGATGGTCGTCGCCTCCATCACGCGAGATTGGGAACGGAGGTGAGGAGGAGTTCGTCTCGATGGTTTCCCGTGAGTGAATGGTTTCACGGTGCTGCTGCCCGTCGAAGGGATGATCTCCCGTGTCCCGCACTGTTTCATACGCAGCACTGGTGGGAGGGCGGCCCTTCGACACGGAGGACGCACCAGATTTCAGAAGAGGAGGCGGTGTTGACGAAGTGATCATCATGCTGTGCATCACGTTCTTGTCCACGAACGTCGTGTGCCCTTCTAGCTCAAGCGACGACACGTTATCGCTTCCGACAGCAGAAGTGTTATGGTGATGATTCCCTCCCCGCTCTTCGATAGTCTTGCGGAGGGTCTCGTATTGGTCCTCGGCATCGCACGCCAAGACGAGAAATAAATCTTGCACGATGCGAAGGAGATGCTGCTGCAACGTAACGAAGCCGTGGGCGACCATCTCATCGGCAAATACGCCCACCCACACCCCTAACGCCTCCGCAGCGCGGATGATGTGGGCCCAATTATCTTGCCGTTGCCACATACTCAGCGGCGTGGCGAAGTGAACGGAGTTAAGATCGACCAATGCCGGCTGATAATGATGGATCACGAGAGCAAGCACACGTCCGTCGTTCGTGTGCAGATAGAGGTCGTCGACATGACAAATTTCTTGTACAATGCGTTTTGCCGCTGCGGAGTTGAGCTCGGCGGTAAACAAGCCAAGCACACCTCGAATCCACAGCAATAGTGCGTCTTCGATCATGAGGGCAGATGAAGCCCCACCTCCAGCCACAATATCGGGGGCAATAAGCTGCAAGTGGTTCATAACGTCCTCTCCTTGAAGCGAGTCGTTGATGAAGTGTAACATGAGGCCACGGAGGATCATGACATGGGCACCAAGGTAGAAGGGTTCGCTTTGTGCAAAGTAGCGAGCGATGGCGAGGTGCGCATCATAATCCGTGGCGTAATCTTCCAGCGTCACAGCATCTTCGAAGATAGTGCCCATCACATTATCGATCTGCAAAATCTCTGCGGTCAAAAGCCAACGCAACAATAATAATTGAGCTTGTGCAGCGCTTTGTTGACGCTGCAGGGTCGTCTGCTGCAGAAACTGATGCATTGTGGGCGGGCAGTGCCCTAATATCACTTCCGACGCCAACAGGTACAAGGCACCTTCACAAAGGGTGGCAACAATGGCTTCGGGTATCTCTTCCATATCCTCTACGTGACTATGCGTCTTGGACAGCATAAACAACGCCTGCTTTGCCGTCTCCGCATCGCCAGGGTACCTCTGTACCCAGCTGGGCTCTCCCGTGCTGTTACCAGTGGCTAAGAGATGATTGCAGATCCAACGAGTGCTGCACACCAGCTCCATGAGGTAGCTTTCGATGCTCATCGGTGCTTTGTGACCGTGAAAGGAGTTTTGCGTTTTTCTCTGAACAAAATGAAGAGGAAAGAGACACTTGAATGAAACAGTTGATGAGTCGGTTGCGCGAGAGCCTCAAACTAATTTCATTGCTGGTGCTGTATGTAACCGAAATTGGTTCATTTTCTAAACAGACAATTGCCACGCGCATCGCAGGCAGGCATGTCTCGTTCTATTCCAAAAGGGATGAGTTGCACTCTATCAATAAACCAAACAAGTTTCTCTCTCATTCAAATCAAAAGTTGACGAGAATACACAATCATCTCTCTATGCATTCAATGGTTCGCCGCCTCAACTTCTACTTCTTGAAGTTGAAAAAGTCGGGATTTTGAGGCCTCAGCAACGCTTTCGTCATGGATGTTGAGGCCCCTGAGCTGGCGAGGAGGGAGCACGATTCATCAGTTGCGTGCTGCATGTGATGACTTTGCTCTTCTGAGTGCCGCAAGCGATGGTGCTGCTGTCCGACGACTACATTGCTGCGCGCTACATGAACATCATCATCAGCCATGTCATCATGCAGATCGTAATGCTGTTGCTGCTGCTGCTGCGAGCGTCGAATTGTAGTGGTGGTGGTGGTCGTTGTCCTGTGAGCTGCTCGTTCACGAGAGCCGCCTCCAGACGAGGTCTCAGCGGTGGATGTCGTGTCCGCCACGGCGACTTCTGTGAGTTCCGACGAGCCTCCTGATTCTTCTTCACCCTCAGAGCCTAAGTGACGAGCGAAGCGGGACTCTAACGCTTCAAGGCGCTGCTTCTGCTCACGCTGAGCACGAGCGACACCTTGCTGAATGGTGCGTTGAAGTTGTTGATAGTAGTGAAGGGGATCCGAGGCACACGTTGAGGTAGAGCCGCTCTCAGGAGGCTGTGGTGGGGCTTCTGAATCTTCAGAGCCGCCTTTGTACTCCACAGCTACGTGATGATGCACGTGGGGTTGTGGTGCGGCATGACTCGCTGGCTTCGCACTGCACGACGAAGATGACGATGCTGGTGGTAACGGGGGCAGCTCAGTCATTGTTTGAATGTCGCGGTGCGGTGGCGAAGATGCCTCGCGATCGTGCCGGTAGTTCGTTGCACGGACAGATTGAACCACTGGAAGTGGCGGTGGTGCAGTCCACTGCTGCTTGCGAAGCTGCTCTGCGGCCAAATGCTCCTCGATAAGAGAGTCTGGGAGGACTTGTGGAACAGCATCTTCATCAACTGCAAGTTGCACAACGTCAGCACTGCTTCCATCTGCAAGCACCGCTGTCGTTTTCAACATGGTTTGAAGTTTCAGACGAGCACCGGCCTCAAGGCGAGTCATCTCTTGCGTCGACATGCGGTCAGAGAAATCCCATTTTGTCACCTCGCGCCTCCTGTCTACATCGGCATCACGAGCGGATTGTGAGGCCGCATTGACTTCGTGCTGAAGCCCTTCCAGCCGCTGGGCACTGCGTAGCTGCTCCTGCATGGCCATGAGCCTCGTCTCGTGTTCGATGTCTCGAAGACGTTGACGTTCCTTCTCAAGCTGAACTTGTTGCACCCAGCTTTGACGTTCCTTCTCAAGCTGAACTTGTTGCACCCAGCTTTCGTTCGCCGCCTCCATCTTCGCTGCAACCATGGCACGCTGCTTCCCCACAAACGCATCTTCGAGCATTGCTGCTTGCGCAATTCGGCCTTTGATATCAATCACCAGTTTCTGTGATGTCTTCGCTTCCTCTTGTTGGCCAGCAATGCGTTCCAACTCTCGTAGCTTCGTGGTGATCACTGCCTCGTCACACTCCAACACAACAGGATAGGCATACTCACGGAACGTGCGGAAAGTGAGATACGGTTCCACAATCGTTCCCAGAGGGCACCTCTGACGCAGTTGATAGGCTTGGTGAATCATCGTGTTCAGATTGGTTGGCGTTGTCTTGCGGAACATCGCCACAAGTTGACCGTAGTCGTGCAGCTGAAGAAGAACTTCACGGAGCTGGATGATCCAGCGCACATGGAACAGAAACAGCCAAATGGGCTCGTTGGAGAACGCGTGGTCCATGACCTGCAGCCACTCATTCCTCGTGAGCACCTCCGTGTACAGCGATCGAAGGACTTCCCAGCCCCAATTTTCTACCGATACACCACACTCCTCCAGGTGCTGATGCAGCTCTAGGTCTTCAGATTTGAGAGTGTGATTGAGGAAGCTGAGAATGGCAACGGGGTGATGGGGGTAGTACGAAAAGAACTCTTTTCCCCAGTTGGTTAACACCGCCATGAATACCTCAATGGCAGATTGCGTGTCGCTGCCGTACAACTGAACAAACGGGTAGACGAGGTTGGGCACAAAGTGCACCACAGATAACACTGGACTGTTCCAAGCAAGAGCAGACAGTGCCGCCTCGAAGGTTGCGCGCTGCTTGTTGTGTGGAAGGGGAAACGGCTCCATCAGAGTCTCAATGCCAGGATGAGCTCCCTTCTCTGTCAGAGCTTGGTACTGCGGTGCTAAGAACCGCTTCTCTGGGAGCTGAAGGAGGAATCGCCAAATAAGCGTGCGATATTTTTCCGGGTACATTCCGTAACGCATCAACATCACACGCAGCTTATCCATGTTGACTGCGCGGGATTCGTGATCAAGAAAGCTGCGGACGGTGATGTTGGCTTGGCGTGGGAGGGCGGTGGAGGGGGCAGAAGAGGAAGACGTCGCTGCTTTCTTTGACGCTGCCTTGTCGGACTTCCCCGAACTCGCTGCTGCCCGATTGAGAGAATGGCCTGTTGCTTCTTTCGGAGCAGCCGCAGTTTTATGTTGCGCCGAAGACGCCGCAGCCCCAGTCTTGTGAATCGATTCATTGTGCAAGGCCTTGACAGCATCGTGGAGAAGGAGAGTTCGTGGCGCACCGGATGTGGCATCGTGATGCGAGACAAGGTTTGCCTTCACCCATTCTGTTGTCACAATCGTTTCATCGGCTTGCATTGGCTGACGAGGAAGTGCGGCTTCGTAGGATTCACTAACATCGGCGGCAACGTCCGGCGTGGTGTCTGACACAGTTCTGACAAACGGGAGTACTGTGGTGGTGGAGCTGCCGGTGCCACCACCAGACGCAGCGTTGTGCTGTAGTTGACCCGTGGTACGATCACAGAATCGTTTCACAGAGGGCAAGTGATAGACATACACTTCAGCAGCAGTAGCTATGGTAAGGTACGTCGCGTGTGACGCAGCGATGCCGATGACAGGGTTCGAGAAAGGTAGTGCAAGTGAAAAACTCACGCTGTACTGACTGACCACAACAAACCACACTCGTCCGTCAGCGGTTTGCGCGGCAATCAGGTCAACATCGACGACTGTGATTTTCTTCACGGACGCCGATCCAGGTAGCATCACTGCACACACGCTGTTAAGTTCATTGTCAAACACAAGCAGCTCCGGGGCATTGGCGTTACCAGCAACGATGCAGTTTGGGCTCACGTTGGAGACGCATCCAAGGACTCGATCCTCCCCCAGCACAACCCGTTTCATGACCTCAAGCGTTCCAGAGGAGAGCTTCACTATTGCACCGATTGTGGCAGCAGGACATATGGGTGAGGGAAGCGACTGCGCAGCAAACACCGCATGCTCTGTCAACACGGCGTCAATGAACTTTGCTGGCGTAGACTTTGCCTTCAGGCTTTCACGAGTGTTGTGACGGCATGTCAGCTGATTCGCGTCCCACAGCGCGATCGTGTCGGAGCTCACAGACACAACGGTGGTAGGAAGGGCCTCATGTGTCAAGGCTCGAATGATTTGATTCAAATGTGGCGCACGCGTTTTTTTCTCTATTCGGCACGTCTCAACATTCACGAGAAACATATTTTGCATCGAAGCACAAAAGATGTGATCACGTCGATGCGTTGCAAACGCAATGGAAGTCACAGCTTGAGGCAGTTTGGCGATCATTGCCACACGATTCCGCTTCCAGTGCAGCAAAAACAACGAGCCGTCAGAGGCGCCAATGCCGTGGCGCATGACATCCGCAACATCGGACGCAACGCAAGTTGTGTGAATGCTATCCATCCCGATGTGTAGAAATTGACCGTTGCTCTTAGGGTGCGGGGGTTCTCGATTGGAGGCCCACAGAGTCCCTGAGAGGGACCCCGCGGTCAGCTTGAGAGTTGCCATATTGTAAGCCTTTATGTTCCTGAAGTTTTCGCCGATTGGATTTTTTGAAGAAAGCAACGGAAAAAAAAATTGACTCGCATCGATAAACTACATCGTAATACTTTTATGTTGCAAGCGGTCAATGGTGATTTACGTTTTCTATCCTCGAAATTAGAATTCCCAAGCAAGGACGTCGAGCATATTTCAAGGGTGGATACACGAAAATTGGAATATGTGAGCGTGTGCGCAACCTTGTAAGAGATGCAAGCGACGAATGTGCGTTGTGTGCCACCTCATCATCACCACGACGAGGTCCAAATATCACGCTGATAACGCCCATCCTCGGCCATCGCCTCAATGTATTGCGTCGCACGACTTGTGCTCCACCGAAGGTGCAGCTCCAGCATGTCAATCAACACTCGATGCACATCACGCGCGTAAGGCTCTGCATCGCCGCATACAAAAATATGTGCATTGTGGTGCATCATCAAGTCACACAAGTGCTGCCCAATTTCTTGCAACTTGTCTTGAACGTAGACCGGAGGCATGGTCTTGGGTCCTAATAGCAGCTGCGAGAAGGCAACATGAAGCTGCTTGAGGGTAGAGTCTGTAAGGAAATTGTCAAGTTCAGCGTGGTAGAGATAATCAGCAGCGGTTTGACATCCAAAAAACAAGTGCGCTTCTCCAGGAGATGCGATGCCGAGCTGCCGCATCATGCACCTGCGATGCTGCAAAAAGGAAATAAATGGCGCAACACCAGTACCAGGCCCAATGAGAATAAGGGGGATATGCACATCTGTCGGCACCCTAAACTCCGCCGTCTCTCGGAATGCTAAAGGAATCTCCGCGGCAACACCAGCGGGGGATGACGACGTAAACTTGCATAGTTTGTACATCCAATTGGTACAGAGGCCGAAGGGTTCGACCTTAAAACAAATGGAGAGGCACGTGGGATCAACGAGCTGAGATGAGCAGATGGAGTAGGACCGAGGCTGTAACACCATCAAGTGCTCCACCACGTGACGGAACAACGGTTGCGTGTGATTAAACTTCCGTAGCAATGTGAGGAGAGTGACACGGTCGGTGATAGCAGGGCTCCATGATGCTAAGAGGGTCTTCTCCGTGGGATCGTCTGTTCCGCCCATCAACACGGATAAAATGGACTTGAGACTTGTGCGTTGAATGCGAAGAGACACCACTTGCGACAGAACGTCTCGATTCGTGATGGGATACGAAATCCGCGAGTACAGTGGGGATCCTGGGAACAAGCTTGACACGCCAAGTGCATTGGGTGGGAGGAACGGTTCATCTCCGTCTGTCTTCAACCGTTGCAAGATTGCTTCCACTTCTCCAGTTTCATTGCACGGAAGGATCGACACCGTGTCGCCAGGGGACCACTTGGTGGCGGGAGGTACTTCCATGTCCAGATGGATGACGGTGTGCTGAGATGCGTCACCGGTCAACTTCCGCCAACCTCGAATACGCGCCGTGACGGTCTTTGTATTGCCAAGCGTTTTGGTCAGCATCCTTTCCGTTGCTGTCGTGCTAGTGGACGTGTCAGACCTTGGAGCTTGAACAACACGACCGCTACGCCCTGCACTGAGACTGGGAGACAGTGCGCCGCTTTCTCCAGCGACAAGGGAAGTGCTCTCTTTTAGCGCGCTGCTGACCGTTCTGTTGAGAGGTTGCTGCTGCGTCGTTGCTCGTTTCAGCGCAGGCCACAAGTTTTCGATCCAAGGTTCCACCACTGCCTCCAGGCTGAACGCATCGTCCGCTTCACCACGAGCATAAAAGCGGGATGCGCCCACCTCCTCCAGCCTTCTGTCCAGTGTCTTGGCAGCTTGGCAGAAACGAGAGTAGTTTGTATCTCCCAATCCAAGTACCGCATACTTCATTCCATTTAAAAGATCTTCAGGGTGGGGCTTTCGGAGGAATTTGTAGAACAGGTAGGAGTTGTCTGGGAATTCCCCCTCTCCTGTTGTGGAGCATACTATCAGCAGCACTTGGTACCTGCGCCAATGAAGTGATTCAAAGTCATTGAGCGGTCCAATTTCCAGCGTGTCGTACAATTCGGAGTGATCTTGGAATTGTTGGTGCATGTGCCCAGCGATGGCCTCCGCGTTCCCCTTCTGAGATCCAAACAGAATAAGAACACGAGGAAGCTTGGTAATTGTCATCGTTGCTGTTGTGGAGGCTAAGACTGTGGTGTTGAGCGCACCTGGCATGTCCAGAAGGGCAGGAATGACAAGAGTGCCGTCATCCACAGCGCTACTCCCGTCGTGCAATGGAGAACTTCCAGTGATCGTGCCGAATGGTGGAACACTCGGCTTCAGATTCGGCGTGGGCATCGCCGACAGTGGTGCGGGCGATACCGAGACAGAATCTTTGGACATCCACAAGACAGCATCGAATAGCTTCTTGCGCCATGCTTCCACAGTGATGTCAAGCCCTTCCACTTCATCAGCACAACCTACTTCAATCAGCCGTTGCCCACCAAGGGAATGCAGACGATCATCGATGGCAATGCCAGCCGCACAGAAAGTTGACGGGTACTTCCGGCTACCTAAAGCAAGTACGGCAAACTGAACGTTGGACAGCAATTCCGTTGTTGTTTTAGCATTGGTGTCGAGATACTTCACAAACCGAAGGGCGTTGTTTGGAAATGCTCCACCGACTCCCTCCAGGGTGCAGGTGGTTGAGCAGACAACGACCACGTATGTTGTGGAGAGAAACTTCATTTTTTCGAATTGATTCAGCGAGGCCACACGCGAATGGACACCGGCGACTTGAAGGGCTTCACCATGCAAATCACGCGCGATAGCTTCTGCATTTCCAGTCACGGAGCCATACAAAAATAAGATCGACACGGCTGACGACGCAGCCGATGAGGGGCGAGCAGACGGAGGCAACCGCACAAGTGGGAGATCGTCATTGTCGCCTACTCCCCCACCAGGATGCATTTGCGGCGAAAGTGCAGGAGACACCAGCTTGCCGCCTTGCACGACCAAATTGGAGAACGCAGACAACACACCACGGAACCAAGGCATACCGATAGAGTACAGTTGCGACAAATGCGCCAATGGCGTGACAGGAAACACCCGGTTCCCTTGCAGCTCGCTCATCCGGTCAGAGATGGAGATTGCCGCGCGATGGGGCTTGTCCGAGGGGGAACTGTTGTTGTTGTCGTCGCCTTCACCACAGCTACCAACAGCGAGGACGGCAAAGTGAATGTGGGACATCAGGTCGGGAGCGTGAATCATACTCATCAGATACCGCCTCCAACTGCGGCCTCCTGCGAGCGACTCGCCGCTACCAGGAGCGCACTCCACGAAGGATACAATGCAGCTGTGCTTGAGCAGCAACTCTGTGCCGCGCCGAGCAGCCTTGGAGAAGGAAAGCAACTCCGTGCGAACTCCCATTTGGTCGGCCTCTGCACGAGCCTGCAGTGCAATCGTCTTGGCGATACCTGCTGAGGAGTACAACAACAGTACATTCATATCTGCGACCGCTTCTGTGCGGAGCTGCACTGGCTCCCATGGGAAGAACGATGATGACGCATGCTGTGGTTCCGTCGGTGTTGCAGTAGTCCCATCAGCGCTGCTGCTTGCGACAGGGGTGTACTGCGTGGATGGGGCGTCAATGTACGCAACGCTGGACATTGGGCTAGCGAGGCTGTACCACAATCCTTCGGACCACGTCGTCACAATTTGCTGCATGGATTCCTCATTGCCTCCAACATCCACCAGTGCGGTGGCGTGAATCTTTCGAGCACCAAGGCCGAGGAGGGTGCACTCTAACTCCAGAGCAGTGAAATTAAAGTTCGTCGTGGTGCGGCGATCATCGATACCAAGTATAGCGAACTTCACTGAGTCCATCACAGGCTTGTTGTTGGTCGTTTCGGCTTGGAACTTCTTCATTGCTTTGAAAAACTTCGCGACCGATTTTGGCAGACCTGCAAAGTCTGGACCCACAACAAACACAAAACTGGCACTTCTCGGGAAACCAACTTTCTTGAAGTTTTCAAGCTCGGTAATCACGCCGTCATATCCCCTGCGCTGCCCTTGACTATGCAGGTCGTGCGCGACAGTGACGACAAAGTGACTAGCGTTGCCAGTGTACAGAAACACGTTCCGTGACAGGACCGAGTGGACAAGATGATCTGGCCGGGTGGCTGGCTGCTTGGAGGACGACGATGAGGCTGCATTGCCTCCTTTGGTGACGGCACTGTGGTGAGACGTTGTTTGTTTTGGCAACAGCGGGATGTTTGCGATGATGGGCGTGCCGACGGGTGACGACCCGTCCACCTTTTGGGTGTTTGGCGACGACGACGACGAAGTGCCATCACAAAAAAGGGATGGGAACGTAGCGGCCTCCAACGAGGTGGTGATGGCTTTGATATCGGCCACGATGCCTGGGAGATAATCCAGCAGGAGCTGGCACCACGTGAAGACATCTTGCCGATGGAACGCGAACTGAAAGGAGTGCCCAGGGGCTGTGGTGTTACTCGTCGTTGAGATTGTGCCATTATTGCTGCTGATGAGGTTTGGCGTGGTGGCTGCCGCCTGTCTCAACACTTTGCTGCCAAGATCCACAAGCCGACGGGAGCCGCAGTTCTGAAGCACAGCAGTGACCGCAGTGTCGACCAAACTTAGTTGCGGTTGGGATTCCGGTGATACGACTACGCCAAGAGATGCGTAGCACAACACGGATGTGGCGGTGCTTAGCCACGAGGCAAAGGACGCGGTGTTAATGTCCTTGGGCCGGGATGTTTGCGATGATGGGCGTGCCGACGGGTGACGACCCGTCCACCTTTTGGGTGTTTGGCGACGACGACGACGAAGTTCCATCACAAAAAAGGGATGGGAACGTAGCGGCCTCCAACGAGGTGGTGATGGCTTTGATATCGGCCACGATGCCTGGGAGATAATCCAGCAGGAGCTGGCACCACGTGAAGACATCTTGCCGATGGAACGCGAACTGAAAGGAGTGCCCAGGGGTCGTGGTGTTACTCGTCGTTGTGATTGTGCCATTCTGTCTCAAAAATTTACTGCCAAGATCCACAAGCCTACGGGAGCTGGAGTTCTGAAGCACAGCAGTGACCGCAGTGTCGACCAAACTTAGTTGCGGTTGGGATTCCGGTGATACAACCACGCCAAGAGATGCGTAGCACAACACGGATGTGGAGGTGCTCAGCCACGAGGCGAAGGACGCGGTGTTAATGTCCTTGGGCGATTGAAGGTTGGGAGTGTTGATAGCGAACCCAAGGAGGGACGATGTTGCTGCCGCCTCGACACGCTTTCGATGGTGCGCTTGACAAATGTTGCACAGCGTAGAGGTCTTCTTCCCGGTGCCCCACAGGAACAACAACGCTTGAGGGCTCAATGAGTTGAGCGCTGCTTCTGAGGCGTGGCTCATGGGGCAGATTGCGGCGACGCCTCCTAAGTCCAGAATTTGCTCGAACAGAAAGGCAGCGAGGTGCTGCAGGCCTGGCGTGTCTGGGTCGTAAAGGATGACTGTCTTGAGAGGCGTGTCCATCGGCAAGTGCGGCTCTTCCGATTGCTGAAATGTTTCAATTGGCGCTGTTGCCTCTAAGTTCTCCAATGCTCCCCAAAGCCCAGCAATCCAGGGGTCCACGACGGTGTCCAGCCCCATCGCATCGTCCGCCTCACCGCGCGGGTAGAATCGGGTGGCGCCCTGGGCCTCCAGCTTCTGGTCAATGTATTTGCCGCCAAGACAGAAGCTGTTGTAGTTCGTGTCCCCGAGGGCAAGCATTGTGAACCGTACATTCACAAACTTGTCAGTGGTGTTGCGGAGGTAGCGCTTGAACTTGGCTCCGTTGTCGGGCACCTCGCCGTCGCCTGTTGTGCTGCAGACGATCACCAGCGTCAGCATCGACGTCGAGCCGTCTGCTGCGTGCTTTGAGAGGATGCCTTTCTTTTCGAAAGCATCAATCGTCATGACAGCGACGAAGGGTGAAGAGTTTTCGGCCTGGTTACCTCGCCACGCCCCCTTTGCTTCTGCATCACAGTGGAGTTGCTTTGAAATGGTTTCGGAGTTGCCAGTTTGGGAGGCGTACAGAAAATACAGTGGTCCTTTATCCGGAGTAGCTCTTAGCACGATGCTTGGAGCAACAGGTGCAGGGACTGCGAGGGGAGCACTATCGACGATCTTGAGCGCTCCCCAAAGCCCAGCAATCCAGGGGTCCACGACGGTGTCCAGCCCCATCGCATCGTCCGCCTCACCACGCGGGTAGAATCGGGTGGCACCCTGGGCCTCCAGCTTCTGGTCAATGTACTTGCCACCAAGGCAGAAGCTGTTGTAGTTCGTGTCCCCAAGGGCAAGCATTGTGAACCGTACATTCACAAACTTGTCGGTGGTGTTGCGGAGGTAGCGCTTGAACTTGGCTCCGTTGTCGGGCACCTCGCCGTCGCCTGTTGTGCTGCAGACGATCACCAGCGTCAGCATCGACGTTGAGCCGTCTGCTGCGTGCTTTGAGAGGATGCCTTTCTTTTCGAAAGCATCGAGGGTCATAACGATGCAGCTATCGGCAGAAATGACGACACCGTTGGCCTCAGCGTCACAATGCAGTTGCTATGCAATCGTTTCAGCATTTCCGCTTTGGGATGCGTAAAGGATGTACAGGGGTCCTTTCATAAGACACGTTGGTTGATAGCAATATTACACTATTACTGTTGAGAGATTCTTTTAAAAAATTCCTTTTCTTTGTGCTTTGTGTGGTACTGAAAGAGAGTACCTCACTGGCTTTGATAATTTGTTGATGTGGTGACTCAGTAGTCGTCCGATTCACTCCCTTTTGCCTTTTTTGTGTGGAGAATGGAACTTTTTTGTGTGAGGAAGTGCAAGACTTTCTTTTTGACTCTCCTCTGTGTTTTTTTGTGGTGTGTGTTGCGTGTTTGAACAGACAACGAAGAGCACGGGACGTGAAAATTACAATCACAATCCAAAAGAATATTTTGATGATTTTTGTCGCGTTACAGCCACCACTCTAAATTGTGTTTGTTATCTACCTTCTCGAAAATTCGATTTACTTGTGAGGGCGAAAGAAAGAAAATAGCAAACGAGCAAACAAAATTCGAGAAGTGTGACAGCCACAACGAAATACATCGTGCAATTTTTTGCTCAATAATTGACAATACAAAGAAATAGAAATCAAAGACGCACATCGATGCTTTAGCGGCGCAATGTGTGCTTTGACAGGTGCGGGGTGTGTCCACAAAGAAAACGATTGCCCCCTCCTCATACTTCTCTCTTTTTGTTTACATCTAAACGGTCGCAAGCAAAGTGCGCTTGCACTTCACTTGGTGCTGTGTTGTGGGTGTGTGTGTGTGTGTGTGCGAAGAAAATCAAAATAAAACGAGAGGACGTGTGAGTGACGCGCGTCTCTCTACTTCTTTGGTCCACCTACGGCGGAAGGCGGTGCGGACATGGTCATGTTCATATCAGCCGTCGTGCTGGGTCTTCCTGCAGCATCGTCCTTTTTCGGCCCCCAGCCTAGGACGTCTCGCTTGTTGCGGAACAAGCATCGGTTCTCCATGCAATGAGGGCACCAGTAGTTAATGCCACTACAATATTCACAGAGGTCTTCACAGACACTACATTTGGGAAGGTGTGGGTAACGATTGCAGGTGGCTCGCTGGAACGTGCAGTCTGGGCGATGTTCAATGAGAACCACCTTCTTCTTCTTTCCCTTGGGTGGGGGAATGTAGGTGTTCACACCGCAACCACACATATCCTTGGGAAGCTCGGCCTTCTTTTTTGGCTTTGGTGCTTCGTCCTTCTTTGGGGGCATGGGTTCCTAATTCACGAAAAATACTTCAATGAGAAAAAAAAAGAACAATCTTGAGGCTAAAACAAGCAAATCTGCCAGAAATTTTGAAATTTTTGTTGTTGATATTATTTTGGTGGCGAAACGGAGCAAACACACTACACACCTTGCAGTATTAAGCGAATTGGGTTTTAATCGTCATCTTTCACATTCTGTCTTTCGTTACTCAGTAATCTTCATGAGAATTAAGGTCTCCCCAGAATCCTTGCACACGCCTCCTCTTACGTTCGTATTGGAAATTGACCGTCTTTCTCTTCTCGTCCTTTAGCCACTTTGCCGCTGCCACACGCTCGCGTTTGACTTGGCGAGCGGTTTTTTGAGGGGCGGCTTCTTCTTCGTTATCGTTGTCCTCGCCCTCTTCGCCTTCCTCCTTGTCGCTGTCATCCTCATCTTCGCTGCTGTCCATTTCAGAGTCTGCGTCAGACCAGTCGCTGTCCTCTTCCGCCTCCGCCATCTTCTCGCGAAGGGCGATCTCCTCCGCTTCATCAGTTGCCTCGCGCAGGGTTGCAAGATGGCGCTGTTCCGCTTTAGAACGAAGTTTGTCCAGCTGCTGGTCATCGGCTAAGAATGAAATGTCGATGAACTGCACGACCTTATCTGTGCCGCTGACAGCAATCATGTTACGGTCGTGGCTGCAACGAATTTTGCTGATGCCTTGTCGCCGAGTATTGCCTCCTAAATGGCACAGATTTCTCTTCACAGGGAACACTTGAATCACTCGGACCACACCATCGCACGCGCCGGTCATGACAATGTTATCGTTGTACGTCATGATCGTGTCGCACTCCTTAGGATGGTTATCAAACACGTCAAATGGACGAGTCCATGAGCCGTATTTCCACATCGGAAGAGACCCATTAGGCGTGCCGCAAATGATGCCATCGGTCTCCGGAATGAACGCAATGCAGGTGAGCTCATCGTTTCGCTTGACGCTGTAATCCACAATTTTGCGCATACGCAAGTCATACACACCAAGGCAAGTATCACCGCTGCAGCTCACAATTTGGTTGACCTCCGAGAAGAACAACATTTGGAAAACAGTGTCGCCATGCTCGTGATATTTTCCAACCGGCTTCTGCTCTCGCATATCCCATAAGGCGATAAGACCGTCGTCATCACCTGTCGCCACAAGGACTTCACTGCAGATGTTGACAGAGCTGACGCCATGCTTGTGGGGGTTGGACTTCCCTGCCTTCACTTTAATGACGCTTTGCTGCGTGGAGCAGTCAAGTACGTTGATAGACTTGTCGCTGCTGACCGTCACCAAATGTGAGCCCGTCTCAGTGAACTCCATACCGGTGATGCCAGCCGTGTGAATGTTGGGGACTTGCAGAATGTACTTGGAGTTAGGGCCTTTATACTCGTGAATATCGACTGTGCCAGAGATCATGCCGATAGCGAGAAAGGGCGCAGACGGGTGAAAGGCGATGTCAAAGACGTCGTCCTGGCACGTGATATCCTGCGGTACGGTGTCTTCAGCACCATCTCCGAAGAGTAAGTCGGCAGCACTATCAATGTTTCCGATGTCCATCTTTGTTTTTGTTTTGGACCACAGGCCTTGTAATTAATTATCGAGGAAAAAACGCGGTAAATGTGTCATCAGAGAGAAAGCCTTCAATGGATGGATAAAATGAGAATTTCCGTTGA
The DNA here is from genome assembly GCA_001460835.1 of Bodo saltans. Taxonomy (NCBI): domain Eukaryota; phylum Euglenozoa; class Kinetoplastea; order Eubodonida; family Bodonidae; genus Bodo; species Bodo saltans. The sequence continues at coordinate 38,915 of CYKH01001877.1, read as the reverse complement.
TTGTTGTTGTTGTGTTGTTAGCGAGCGAAAACAAACATCCCTGTCATTGAAGGTTAACCGTACTCGTTTTTTTGGAACACGCGATTGCAGATAGTTTTTTACACGCAGCCATGTGTGTGTTGTTGAACTTCCGTCCTCCGTCGAGAACATTCCATGATGCTTGCGTTATTGCTGCTTGCAATCTGGTTGAGGCTTGACGCCCTTGCTCGCAGAAGGCGCAGGAGCTGAGCCGCTGTCCTTCCTCGAGCCTTTCTTCGGAGGCGGAGCAACATCCTCCTCCTCCTCATCGTCTTCATCATCATCAAATTCCCCGTCTTCCATTTCGTCCTCGCTGCCATACATCTGACCCTCATCGTCATCACCACCCATATCATCTTCGTCGTCTGGCGTCAGGCGCTTGAGGCTAAGAATAGGCAGACCAGCGCTCACTTGATGAAACAAGATGAGGCCGCTCGCCAACTTACCGCGACGCTCAAGCTCCATGTTCAGCTCCATCTCCTCGTCGGGGTTCCTGCCGGAAGGGAGTTGCTTTGAGAAATCAATGTCCTCAAAGATTCTAAAGATGGAGTCTTGCTTCACTTCCACAAACTTGCGCTCTTCCTTCTTCGGCTTTCCATCGCGGTTCTTCTTAGCGCCGAATGCTTCGGCAGTTGGGGGGACAGGGATGCGCTGGATGGTGGGGTTGGCCTCCGGTGGGTTCCATTGGATCTTTGTGCCGAATACGCCAGTGATAGCACTCTCGGCAAATTTGCATGATCCGCTCTCCGCTCCCTCCGACTTTACTGTCACCGTCAACACGTCGTTAGAGAAGAATTTCTTTGCCTCGGCGTGGAACTTGAAGGACAGCTTGAAGCCGTACTCGGGTTCCTCAAGAGTGGTGCTCTCAATAGACTCCAGATGATTCATAATTTTCTCATCGACAGGACCGAGAGGTTGACCTATGAGCGCTTGAAGGAAAAACTTCACCACGGAATGAGCCGACTCCGACTTCGCAGAACCAGACGCAACAGCCTCCAAAACTTCAGCTTCCGTGGGCATTTCTGCCTCGAGGAAGATTTGCGTCAGTGGCGATGGATGCGCGGCGAGCGTTTTCTTCACTGCATCAGCACTTGGCACAACACCAGCGTTCAACTCCTTCCAAGTAGCGGCAAGGCTGGCCTTGGTGGCTGCCTCAACTTTACGGTCGACGTCAGCAATGGCGCGGAGAATTTTGTTAAGTTCTGCATTGTTGGGATTGGCGTCGAGCACCACCGCGAGTTTTGAGGCAATGTTTTCCATCTCTAGCCTTTCTTTGTCGATTAATTAGTATTCTACCAACGAAAGATAAAGAAGTGTTTGGCTTCCAATCAAAGTTAATTTTAGTGTTCCAAAGGATCAACAACAACACAGCGCAGGATGCTTATAATTTGGTGTGCGACATCTAAAACAAGAGACTCTTCACGACCAAAAAAAATAGCGGGACGCTCGAAAACATGACTCAAGTGAAATTGGGGGAAGTAAATTGAACGAACCTGTGTGAAAAAAATGGAGGAGGGTGACGAGAAATCAAAATTGGTGCATAATGATAATGATGCGAAGGAGGATAATGCTCGGCAACGAGTTTGTTTGTGTATGTGTGTTCACAGTCAATCAGATCTATGTTTTTTTCTCTTCCTTACACAATTAAATCACCTTGCGCTGGGTCGCGAGGAATTGTTCAATTTGTCCTAGCGCAAGCTTTTGCGGCAACCCGCCTGCAGCGTAGAACCAGTGACCTCCTCCACGAATGCCTAACGCAAGGGACATACCATCACGGACGCGCTTCTCGTCGATATGGTGGATCCACTGATCGGTGTGGAACTGAAACGGCTTGCGCTCTCCGTACAAGTACAAAATCGGCACGTGCACTGGTACAAAGTAGCGATGCGTCGTTAGCGGGACGCTCGAAAACATGACTCAAGTGAAATTGGGGGAAGTAAATTGAACGAACCTGTGTGAAAAAAATGGAGGAGGGTGACGAGAAATCAAAATTGGTGCATAATGATAATGATGCGAAGGAGGATAATGCTCGGCAACGAGTTTGTTTGTGTATGTGTGTTCACAGTCAATCAGATCTATGTTTTTTTGTCTTCCCTACACAATTAAATCACCTTGCGCTGGGTCGCGAGGAATTGTTCAATTTGTCCTAGCGCAAGCTTTTGCGGCAACCCGCCTGCAGCGTAGAACCAGTGACCTCCTCCACGAATGCCTAACGCAAGGGACATACCATCACGGACGCGCTTCTCGTCGATATGGTGGATCCACTGATCGGTGTGGAACTGAAACGGCTTGCGCTCTCCGTACAGGTACAAAATCGGCACGTGCACTGGTACAAAGTAGCGATGCGTCGTGAGGGGAAGGCGGATGAGCAAGCCCCACCACAAGGAGAAATAGGGCCACCCCATGTCGCCCCGAGCTTTGACAACGACGGCAGCATTGTTGTGACTACGACCACCAAGGATAGGTGTGTCGCCACCGACGAAGCGTCGATACTCTGGGCGCCCGGCGAGTCGACAGAGAAGCACAATCAACCAGTCCGCCAAGAACGGGATCACGAAATGGAGCAGATAGCACATCATAATCCAAGATTGATACCATAAAATGTGAACCATCGCTTTGAAGCTGACAGCACTTGATGCTCCTAGCAGCCACGAAGAGACGTTAGTCCAGCTTTGAGCGTGTTTGCAATCGCCTGCGGGGTGTCCGGAAACGTCAAGGCAGACGATCCGTTCGAACAGAAACGGACGTTTCGTTAAGCATTCCAGTGCTATGGTGCATCCCCAGTCGTGGCAGATTAGGATTGGGGCCAAGTGACGAAACCGCGACGTCGCCGGGTACGTGTCCATGATTCGCTGAATTGCTTCATCAAAAAGATCAACCAGCGCAGAAAGTGACCAACCGAAGGCCTTCCTTGCACTGTTCTGAGAATACGACGGCAATGTGAGCCCAACCACGCGATACGGGCCCGATGCTTCATCTATGGAGAGCGAAAGGGCATGAAGGGAAGGCGAATCGCGATGATTGTTGTTGTTGGTGCCGCGGATAAGTAGCGGAATAATGTTTTCGCAGAAGATGTCCGATGTATCAGGCCAGCCACAAATGAGAATCACTGTTTGAGCTTCAACGTTTTTCTCAGAGTACCACGTGATGTCCATATTTTGACTTGTGCACGTTGTCTGTTTGTTACGTTTTTTTGTGAATACTTCTTCGATCGATATATATTGCACGGAGGAGTCAAAACCAAAATCAATGGTTATCTTGACAAATCAAAATAGTAAACGAAAATTGAAGTGTTTTGTTTGTGTTTCCAGTTCTGAAAGTTCAATATCAACCGATGCCCAATGAACACGTCGACGCGCATGTTTCCGGCACATGCCAACGAACGAAAAAAGAAAATGTCAAGAAACATGAAGCACGCGCGAAGGACTTTTGAGGAACGCCATGTCTCCTAAAGACATTTCGATGGGCACCCAAAAAAGGTTGTGTCCGTTCGCGGCCTCGATTGATGACACGTCCTACGAGGCAACTTGTACATCCGTCCCGTTGTTCCAAGCGTGCTTGCGCAAGCGCCTTTAAGCAACGGATAGGAACGAGCTAGTGCTGGAGTGGCGTGTGCAGCAAAAAAATGGAAGGGGAGATGGATAAATGAAGATGGTGAGGGAGAATTCGGTTCAAAAGACCTAAAGTACGAAAGTCATGTCACACGCGCAAATATAACAAAAAGCGGCAAAAGGGTTTGAATTTGCAACGGCCTGCACATCTCTTTTTTTCTCGTTTCCACATGGTGTTTCTGTGCGAATTCGTGTTTTTTTTTTTGTGTGTGGAGTTTTGTTTTCTTGGAATTGTTTGATGTTGTTTTGTTTGTGGCTGCACTAAAGCTGCAGCCTGGACCCCCTCGCAATATGTGAAGGGGGCTCGCCACGTTTCATTCATCTTTTCTTGCTACAACTAATAATATTTGTCAGCGGCGAGTTTTGTTTTCTTTGGCGGGTATTTTCCGCAGCAAGTCCTACAAATCTCCGTCCCCCTAAAACAGTCATCTCTATCCCTTTCATTTCTAACGTGCTCTTTTTCCACCTACCAAATGACGCGCAGTTAGACCTATTCACCTTAGCGCTGGCGCCAAAGCCTCCATCCTCCCCCTAAAAAAAAACGACTAATGTTTTTATTTTGTTGGGAGCGCGGACTTCATTTGGTGCCATGGAGAGTAGGTCAACATGTTTTCGTCACTAATTCGGAAACCTCTCGTGAAGATATAGCTAGTGGCACATCATGGTTCTCACTCTCTCGTTTTTTTGTTGACTGCCTCCACCCCACTACAGAACACCACTCTGCGCTTGAAAACATTACCTCATCCCTTCCGTTGGTTACTGTTGGAAAATGTTTACAGAGTACACATTCTCTCCCTACGTTTTTCATATCTTTCAATGGCTTGCTTCTCTCATTTTTTTCGTTTCAATTGGTGGACACTCTTGTTCTTACGTTAACATCGGCTACACTTTTTTTTCTTCCAGCGCGACATTCGTTCCAGAGGCCGCTACATAACAGGTGCGGGGTTCTGCTGGTACACCACCGGGCACATAATTTGCTGCCCGTTGGACAACGTCACCACTGCGTAAGGACCTTGCGTTGTCATAACGACTTGTGACACGGCGCTGCCACTGGGACCGGAGCCTGGCACTGGGACAACACCACCGTTGGGCCCGACTTGATAAATTTGAGGCTGGGGCTGTTGCATCATCATTGTTGCTCCGTACGAAGGTGCGCTTGGGGGTGCCATTGGCACGCCGTTGCTCCCCACCACGGAAAATCCACCGCCGCCATGCAATCCTCCCATGTTTGTGTACGAATTCTGCTGGATGTTGGTGTTCATATGGTGTTGCTGCGCAGTTGGCTGGTCATCATCAAGGAGATTCAATAGGAATCCTTGACTCAGCGCTTCGTATTGCGCATCGGAGGCGGCGGTGTGTTGCTGCGGGGCCGCAGATGTTGGCACGCCCCATGCAGTGCTGCTTGCTCCAGAAGCAGTGGATGCCGCACCATCATCACCGTTGCCGCTAGGATGGAAGGGTTGTTGCGAAGAGGGATCAGAAAGAGTTGGTGGCGTCGTCGTGGCGTGGACAGCCTTTGTGAGCTCCTCTAGGGTCAAAAACTGTGTGGAAGGGCGGTGAGGAATAGAGCCAGTTGTCGTTTGTCGCGCTTGACTGGTCGGAAACGCAGGCGCGTCGCTCGGAAGAGGAGAATTTCCTGCAGATGCCAGTTGTGAAATCATGGAGTCAATGTTGTACACCGTGCTGCTCGAGTCCGCTCCAGTCACGTCATCGTCAGGAAATGCGCCTCCTCCCACGTCAGATGCGGGGTGAAAGGGGTTGTTGTTGCTGTTGTTGGTAACAGCAGGGGTGGAGAAGGGCTGAACCGATGCTGCTCCTTCGTCGATGGAGCCACCCGTCAAGGCAAAGTGAAACATCGCTAAGTCCAACGCGGAATTATCAGTAGCCGCCGACGTCGGTAGTGGTGGTGGTGGTGGGGCTCCTCCTGTGAGCTCAGACATGAGGGCACTCGTCATATCGTAGGATCCAGTGACGGTAGGCATCGGGCCTCGCTCACGGATCAGCGGCGATGTTCCCAAGCGCATGCCGCCAAAGTGATCAAACCCACTCGTTGCTGGAATAGCTGCACTGTTGCTGTCGTCACCTCCTCCGCGGCGACCGCCGGGCGAAAGTGGCGCGCTGAGTGCAATAGGTTGGATCTCCTTCCGGTTCTTCTCATTCTTGTTGCTTTGACTGTCTTTACTGCTCCGTTGAGGGCTGATGGGCGGGGGTAGCGACGTGGGCGTTGGTTTCTCAGAGAGCGGCGAGGGTGGAACTATCGGGTTGGACGCACTTCCTAAACTCTGGGGGCCAACATTACCGTCGTCATCGTCGTCAGCATCGTCGTCGTCGATCGATTTTATAGTCTTTGACGCCTTTGTAAGGGTCGTTGGCGACGTGAGTTGACCAAGCGGGGTGTCGCCTCGCTGCGAGAACCCATCTTGGTGGAGCCTGTCGGCAATACGACGTTGCGATGATGAAGGTTGTGTACCGAGCGATTCGTCGCCCTCTGGGCCATCAATGGAACCGATGGACATGCTGTACCGTACACCTCCTACCGCTGCTGCTGATTTGGAATCGGCTACGGCCTGTTTCCCCTTGGCGCCAGTGACAACAGCCGACGACGAGGAGGCCTGCATCTCTGGCCCATCTACGGAGAGTGGGCCTTGAGCATTTTGCGATGATGAAGGCGATGCGGCAGCAGCAGCGGGTGGAATAGCCTTCGCTCCACGAACAACATCTCCAAATGATAGTTTTGTGGTGTTGATGTTCACTGCGGCGCTTGAAGGAGCTGGTGTGGCTGCTGATGAGGTAGCTTGATGTTTTGACGCATTCACAGCAACCGGAGTCGCTGCAGGTTTGTTGGTTGCCCCACTCTTAGTGTGGACAGCGGTGCTTTGCTTACTGTTTGGTGCGGATGTCTTCGTGGTTGATGGTGCTGAGGGGATTGCTGATGCTTCCAACGTGACTCCTTCGTCGAGATGTTCATGCGCTATGGCTTGGGGCGGGGCAACGACGCGGCGGAGGGTGGCCGCTGGTTTGTCTTCCGAGTGAGTGTTGTGCCTTGCAACTGGGGCTTCCAGAGCTAACGAACGAGTAGCCTTAGATTCAACTTTGTTCGATGTGTTTGGCGTTTTTCCTGTAGAGATTTTTATGTCTGGAGACGGATCAGATCTGACAGATGCGTCATCCACGGGACTGGTTGGCTCCACCGCGTCGACGGATTGTGGAGGCATTTCTTTCTTCTTGGTGGCCTTCTTAGACGTGGTGGTCTGGGATGCGGGATTGCTTGCCTTGCCAGTCGTCACAACAAGATGCATTTCATCCAGAGGGGTGACATCACGCGAGGGCTGCGTGGAGGGCTGGGTGGACGACGATGAAATAATCACCGCATCCCCGTTGGCGGAACTTGCGCCAGGGGAACTCTGAAGTTCGTTCTCCTTCGTTGCTACTGCTGCTGAGGTTGCTGAAGCATTGACGTCGTCGTCGTTTCGCATGCCTGCGGTTAGCGGGTTTGCTGCGGAAATGCTACTATCAACGGCGAGTTGGTTGGCAGCCGTACGAGACGCTGAGCCTTTCTTTTTCTGTTGCTTTTCAGTTGCCATGCCACCGTGTTGAGCAGCGTTGCTGCTAGACGCTAAAGAGGCCTCTGACTCCGTTGCACTGATGTGGCTTTCGTTCTCAACAACGACAGGAATCAGAGGCGAAACGCCGCGACTAGAGTGGTGACTACCTGTCGTCGCCGTGCTTTGACGACCGCGACTCTGTTGTTGAGCGAGAGCTGGAACCTCATGATGATTCGTTGCTGCTTCTTGATTGAAGTGGTGGTCGTCGTGTTGTCCTTGGGGGTCAAGCGACGACGATGATATTGCTTGCTGTGATGCGGGCTGTGGTGGCTGTGCAAGAAACGTGAGTATCTTGAGCTCCTGCTCGGCTAACATCGTCGCCCTGCTCGTCTCTACAAAAGCAGAGTAAAGCAAGTACATCCCAAATCCGATCGTGTGAACTGCGACCAGGTGCCGGAATGGGCTCGGGGTCTCGGCCTCGGCGACAAGGGCGGCCAGAATTGCAACGGTTACGCCTGCAATACCTCCTGGGACGTCTCCCCCACTAATCCCTGCGGCACCAAGATACGGGTAACTAATCGCATCCGTAGTGCTCGTAGAGGTGCGAAGGAGGACGTGAAATGTGTTGTCTAGCTGCACCCAAAGATCCGAACCTACCATACCAATCCAGACGACTGCAAGCGGGAACGCATGCCGTTGCGTCGTGATAGTGGCTGAGGAGGAAAATGACGACACTCGAGAATGATTCCAAAAGTAGAGAATGGCAAATGCTGAGAGGACTGCATTGGCCACCATGCACACAGCTCGTGGAGAGACAATGAGGTAGATAACGCAATCCAAGGCTACCACCACGGTGAGAAAGCCCATCACTGGAGTGGAGGATTTGGTGGTGGAGGAGGCACCAGCGGCGGTGCTCGTTGTTGGCGATCCAACACCACTACTGCTGCCTCGTCGACCACCACTCTGACCTGCTGCGTGTTGAGGGATGGCCAAGACGGTAAACGCGGCGAGGAGTGCGCCACCCAGCGAGAACTGGGCGTACCAGTCCACCGCCATGAGTGCATACCACAGCACAAACCCTAGCAACGATGTGGGGGAGACAAAATAGGTGGTACTATCCAAGAAGTCACTGACAGCGGCGAGAATGGATGTTGTCAGCGAGGAGGACGATGATGTCGTCGATTGTGGATCTGTTTCTGTTGCCACTTGTTGTTTCTGTTTGTTGTTGTGACCGGCTGCAACGTGAATCTTCTTGCTGGTAGGCGTGGTCCAGACAGTCAATCGATGAGAGACGTATGCGCTGAATTCCTCCAGATACTCAGCGAGGCCTAATAATAAGCTTGATCGATACTGTGCCAGAATGTGACCGGTATTGAACAAAAGCTGAATGCTGAGCGCTAGGCAGACAGCTGTGACCCAACGCGGCGGCTCGTACGCAATCCCAAGCGAACGCAAGTGCTGCTGGGCGCTTGGAGCAATGTTTCCGCTTTGCAACACGGTGGTAGCTGCAGTTGCGATGCCACTGCTGTGCTGCTGCAACGAGGCCATGGACATCGTCACAAGTCGATCGATGAGTCCGCTGGGAAGCCCAGAAGACGTCGAAGAAGAAGCCGAATGAGATTCCGAGGAGGGTGCAGCAAAAGACGTGTCATCTACAAATTGGTAACACATCCAAGTGAAGCTGACAGAAAGAACGCTAGGAATCAACGAGCGTAGAGCCCAATGGACAGCGTTGATGGCTAACACAATCGCTACTGCCTGCTCCAACGCGTAATTGTCGAGAAAAAGGTACACGCCTCCGGTAACTATGACAAGCTCTACCCACTGTGCTTGTCGTCGAAGGTGCTGTTGAAGTTGCTGTTGTTTGCTGAACTGCAACTGTTGCTGAGCCTGATGATGAACATCGAATGCAGCAACGCCTTGAGCACGGAGCGCTGAGGGAGAGCGATACTTTTGTGAAGAAGCATCACGGTCTGCTACGACAAATAGGACGAGAGGAATCATTCCTTCCAGCGCGACGAACGGCAGATGGAACTGCTTGCGAACGACGGCGAACACGAGGCACATGAAGGACAGGGCAAATAGTCGCAGCGACGCGAGTGCAATCGACGACGATGTCTTTGCTCTCGCTGCTGCGCCCCCACTAATGGGTTGCTGTAGTTGTGGTTGTGTTTGCGACTGCTGTTGTTGCTGTTGAGCTGCTGATTCCGTTTCTCCTGCACGGCGCTTCTTTGCTGCACCGCTAGATACTTGTGCTGGCATGGATGAAGTTGTGCAAAAATACTTGTTCGTCAGCGTTTAAGTGTTTGTGTGTATCAGGTCTCTGTTCGCTTTCCCGGATATTTTTTTGATTTTTAGAAATAGGTTTGATGCTTAGCCACAGGAAACGTTGCTAAGCGCGAAGCGATGTGCGAACAAGAAGTTCGAATGCGTTTGCTTTTCTCTTAAGAATTTTTTTGAAGGGTGAAATAAAAAGTGAAATGAGAGAGATCTTCTTCTTGCTACTCTCAATTCCTTTTTTGTTTGTGACAACAAACAGAAGACAAAAGAACACGTCGTAGAACTCAAAGCGTTGCTGGTACATGTCACAGAATCAAAAAAAAGTCACAACAGCCGGTGCGAAGTGGTTTAAAAACCCGCAAAAAAAAAGAGAAGAAAAAATCAAGACGACGGAAAACAAGCTCACGCGATGTTGTCAGTCCTTCTTGAGTGTGCCAATTCTGAAGTGCAAGAGTACTTCACGTGCACTGTCCCCATGCGGCCCGTCGTCGAAAAGGATTGTCCCATCCTTACCAGCAGCATCGAGCAGCACTGGGCCACCGGGATGTGACGACATGATAAACTCTTCTGGAAATGCGTACACACCACCTCGATAAATGACCCAGCAATCGCTCTCGGAGTTGTGCTTTGCGACCTCCTCAGCAGTGTAGAATGGGAGCTCGGCGGCGGTCATTGATAAGTCTTTGTGTGTTTTCTGAGGTTGGTTACGACTCCAAAAAGGGGTGCTACAAACTCTTTCAATCGTACAGGTAGAAACAAGCTAAGGTGCTCATCGTGAATTTTTTTTTGTGCAAAGAATTCATCAACACTTTGACAGCTTTTACGTTCATCACAAGCTCCACACACAAAACAACTCACCAGAGGAGGTGGTGCCTACTTCTTGCCTGCGGCCTCAATATCGTTAATTGTGCGAAGGAGATGCAGCACACGGTACTCGAGCTTGCCAACCTGAGCGCGCAGCTTGCCGTTCTCCTCCTTGAGCTCATCACGGGTGGCACGGATTTCCTCGGCCTCTTTTCGGTCCTCTTGCATCAACTCGAGGAGTTCCTTCAGACGAAGTGCCACGGCAGCATCAGAGGACGTTGCTTTAGATTGTAGTTCCTTCAACTGAGCTTCTGCCGTGGTGGCACGGATCTCCAGTGCTGCGACGGAAGCTTCGACAGACATAATATGACAATGGAAATAACGCGAAAGGCGGAACGTTGTTTCTTTGCGTTTGATTTCGTGTGATAATTCAAGCGTTTTGCAAAATCAGGAAAAAAAAAAAGAAAGTTGGATTTCTATTGTTGTTGAGGACAAGAGACAGATAGTTCACGAAGAAGATAAAGATCGCGACGCAACATACGTCAGTGAGAGCTTTCATGACACAATTCCAAAATACTCTTCTGCATCATTCGCAGTTGCTTCAGCTCGGCCCACGCATCGCGCAGGTCGCTGATGGTGAGTGCCTCAAACTCCTCAGCCACACTTGTAGTCAGAGGCGACACAGCATCGGCCGCAACAACACACCGCAAAACGTCTTGCACTTTGACGACATGTGCAGTATCAGATGATGATGTTGATGGCAGCGTCGTTGATTCATTCGAGGCGTTGCGCTCCATCAAAGGAGTCAGATCAAACGACGATGGGCCACTAAGGTCCGTCTGGACATCCACTGACCTCGACGGCGCCCTCAACACCGCTGAGACAGCAGCAACTGCTTGGTGCGATTGAGTGTTATCGAACAGAGCGTCAACAGTAAGTTCACCAGTAGTCTTGCAATGATCCGCAGGCGGTGGAGGTGGCGGCGGTGAGTCGGTCTGTGACCCTCGTCGGTTATTCTTAGACTGTTGTGGTTTCGCGTACACATTGCCAAGAGCGGTATCGAAAGCTTCTTCTGTCAGGTGCAAGTGATGCGCTTGACACGTCAACCAAAATTGTGCACATGACTGCATGCAGGTCAAATTGTACTCTCCATGTGGTTCCATGAGCTCCTTATCGCGGAACCGATCAATAAAGACTAGGTTAGAGTGGAAGTTCTCAGGATTGGCAGTGAGAACACAGAACATCAGGGCCGGCAGAATATCGTCGGCCCCAAATGCCGCGACGCCACTGGACGGTGACGAGGTGCCGCTGTTGTGCTCATCGGAACCTGCAGCCTGCTGTTGCGGGTGATTCTGTTTCTTAAGGGTGGTGGCTTCTACGACGCACCGTTGCACCAAGTCGCACATGTTCATAAGGCACTCCATCTTATCTCTTGGAGAGCGAAATTCGTTCATTTCCTTTGCGGCAGCAACGGCAGAGGCCCAATCCGCTGCTTGATCGACACCTTCCGGGCCATCAAGGTTTCTCTTGATGTCCACGACAGGTGACAACAGTCCAATCTTACGCTTCAGCGTTGCGTCGATTTGTTTCTCAGCCCATGTGGCAGAGAACAACTTTGCGTACAACTTACTGGTGATGTATTTCTCGATGCCCTCCCGCGCCACCGATTCGTAACCTTTCCAGTGGGCAATCTTGCGTACTTGATTAACGAGCTGCTTGGTGAAGCCGTTGATTTCCTTTGCAAGCTCATCTACCTGCGATGGACCACTGCTGCTACTTGTGGTGAGACTCGACGATGTTGTTGTTGTGGACGGCATTTCTTGAATAATAATCCGATCGACGAAAGCGCGAAGTGCTTTCGACACTTGCGCTGACGCGGGGACGGAGATCAATCGTTGAAATTCAGGGTACTGAATCGCCAATTCTTGTGCGGTGGTGACTTTGCGAGTGGCGGTAGAGCTCTTCCCTGCAGATGATGTAGAAGAGGAGTCCTTAGCTGCAACTGAGCTTGCTTCGGTTGGTGGGGCCGTTGGTCCACCGAGCCACGAGCCAGCAACTGAGCCAAACAATCTTGAGAATGTTGACGCTGGCGACTGCGCGTTGTGGCCTCCTGATGCAGGGTCGGCATGTGATGCAACGTGGGCGACTGGAACGCTGGAAGAAGCCGCAGGGGCTGCAATGCGATGCGAAGGCTGAGAGCCAGGTGCTGGGGAAGTGAGAGTGCTGGCGGTGCTTCCTTTTACAGGCTGCAGCTGCCGATGATGTTGCTGAGCGAGCATTTGTTGCTTGCAACGTTTCACAACCTCTTCGTCGACAACAATCCCATCAATCAGAAAAATATTCAACGTTGCAGGGTCGAATCTTCTGTGCGCTTCTTGCGACTGTGCAGGCAGTGGATCCAAGTGTCGAATCACACGGCTTCTTCCAGGGACACCAGCGCAGAAGACAGAGTCAAGCGCATCGCTAAAAGCACCACGATGTCCAGAAAGTGTGGAGAAGTCTACGCTCATGCCACGATTGTCAAAACGAATCAAATGAGCGAGGATAAACCAAGTTGCAGGATGCTGTTGCACAGTTGCTGACGAGGAAGCGTGTTGTTGCAGCGACGATGACGGCGCTGTTGGAGCGATGCTGCTTGATGTGGTTGAGGCATCGAGCGAGTTAAGTGAGACGGATGACGATAGATGGGTAGGGGCGACCGAGTGGTGAAAATGAAGCGCGGCATCCAGACCAGCAGCACGCAAAACGGCCGTTGTGGGACAGAGTACAGCGTCGAACGAGCCAGCGCTGGCCACAATTTTATGCAGTGCTCCTCCATGCTTCAAGGCCTGGAGTAGTGGGTTGCTATGACGCTCTTCTTCGGCGCTAATTTTGTCGTTGTGCGTTTGATGACTATGCATTTCTCACCAAAAAGGATTTCCTTTCCTTCTTGACAGTGTGATGAAGAGGGGCGACAAACGATGAGAGAAACGTTCGCAGAGAAAAATATCTAGTAACGAAGGGAACTTGTCTGATGTTTCTTGGATTAGGTGTTACTCGAGAAATCAACAACAGTTCTTTGTGTTTGTTTCGCCTGTCCACTCGGCTATTATCCGCCTCAGTTCTTCAGCATTTTCTTTCTCATTCTTCTTTACTCGTCTGCTTTGCCACCAATTTTCTTTGCAACGCCGTTTGCCCAGTGAGCAGTGAGCTCAATTCGGAATTCAGCCGTTTGCATTCCAAAGAGCTTCAGTAGCTGCGCGGCCTCAGCGCTAAGGGTGTCGCCCTCTGCGCACACAGTGGTGTCCTGCAGCAGAACGACAACGCCCTTATCGAGCTTGATGGGAAGTCCAAGCTTCGAGAGGTGCTCGAACATGGAATGAGGGAATTGGGGGAGAGGACCTGCGGTGAGGGTGAGTGTCTCAGCAGCAGTTTGGCCAGTGCGAGCGTACACTTGGGCGCCGACGCCGCTAAAGTATTCCTTCACCTCCTTCTTTGGGAGATTGGTGCACAGCAGGCCGCAGTGACCGTTCAGGTACTTGGACAGCTTGTGGAGGTTAGGCTTGAACGTTGAGGCTTCGTCGCGGCCAAGGGCAATCATCATAAGTTTGTTATTGCCCAGGAAAAGTCGGCTGTCTTCCCTTCGCTCTTCGCGGATATCTTGCAGGATGTTCGTGCGGGTGTTGAAGATACTGAAGGTATAAATCTCACCGTATTCCTCAAGGGACGATTGAATCTTTTCAATCAGGTCATCTTTGTCGCCACGGGTCTTCGCCTTGGTCTTCGTGAGGGGGACAATCTTAGCGCGCTTGGACTTGGGCATTTCACCTTTTTTTTTGGGGGAGGTGCGCTGGTTGTGATGACCTGTTTTCGAGTGACACAATGTGTTATGACAACAACAACAACAACAAGAGCATCGTTAACGACACAACAACGGGTTAACGGAGTCAATTCAGAGTTTTCCGAAAATCAAGGGTTCGATCTCTCCTTTCATTATGTCAAGTGAAACGAATGCAACAAACAATTGTTAGTGCTTACCGAGGGCTTTGTGTTCTTAAAAATACCTCTCTCTCAATTAATCTGGTTCAGTCCTCTTTTTTTGATGTCGTTTTTCTGCCGTGACTATTTGAGCAGGAATGGGACGTCGTGATATCACGAGCGTTTTTTTTTTATGCGCTGCGCAATTCCTTATTGTCGCAGTGGTGCACATGAACCGAGAGGGGAAGAGAGAGAGAGAGAGAGAGAGAGAGAGAGAGAGAGTGAGGGAATAAAAATGGGATCAGCGGATGATTCACACTCAACGAATACTGACACCATAAATTTTGGGAAAACGGCAACATAAAGCGAGAAAAAAAAAGGAAAAGCTGAGTGGGCAGAATCAAGACATAGCAAATCATAATGAAAAATGAACCCAGCAGTAATGCATCGACACAAACCAGCAAATAGAAACTGAGTGCAAGGAGGAAGCGGAAACATAAAGAAAAGATTCTTTCTGATGTCTGGCGTACACTGGAAAAAAGCCGAAAAAAAAGCATCGTTTCGAAAACAAAGCGCACTCAAGAGGAAAAGTAATTCAAACGAGTGGAACGCGAAAAAAAAGAGGGAAAAAAGAAACAAAATGTAAAGTTTGCACAGCAGTGGAGCAAGACACATCCTTGATCAAACTGCACTCGTAGCATCTTCCATTTTGTTGTTGGGGGTAGTTACGGGTTCGAAGGGGAAAAGCTTGTTGTTAAACAAAAAGACACGCAGGCACTGAAAACGAAAATAAACAAGCAAACATTCTCTGATCACATTGAAGAGGATTGGCTGCCTTTCATGTGACTGGAGCCCCCGATTTCAGGAGGAAGATAGTTTTGAAAGGAAACGAACAACAAACAAAAAACAAAAAAAACAAAGGCGTACTGCGATTATCCCTGTTGATAGTGCACGACCCACCTGCGAGTGTGGGGAGATTTACTTTTGGAACAAACAGGAAGTAATGTCAAAAAACAAAGGGTGTTTGAATAGCAATGAAATGCACTCCACTCCTTTTTTTTTTCTGTGCGAAACTGCGCGGCGCGAAACAACAACAACATCAACAGATTCCTTCAGCTCCAATAAAACGCTCAAGCCTTTCAAAAGCGTGTTTGTGGAGGGGAAAAAAAAAAACAACAGCAAGAAACCAAAGCAAAAACAGTGAGGTAGTAAAAGGTGAGGAAAGAAAATAGCCAACACGAGTGCACTGGAATAAATTGCGAGATGTCCTTCACGATAGCTTTAAGAGGCCTTTTCTAAAGAAAATGTGTGCCTATTTTTGATGGGAGCAAAGTAAATTGCACTCGTTACGAATCGCCGTTATGTGGTAAAGTGTGTTCTGGGATAGTTTCACAAGAAACTCAAGACACACGCAGCAACGAGTTGACTCAGAGGAAAAAATCTGAGCTTGACCGGGGGAGGGAAACCATACTGCGTTAACGAAGTGCTGCTGAGTGACAAGGGTGGTATCAAGGAGAATAAATAAAAGAAAAAAAATGGGATGAGTCCAAGCCACTGTAATCTAGAAAAAGAAAAATGTCTCAAGCACAACCTACGAAAGCAATCAGGAAGTAGTGTTTTAGGACGTTGAAAAAAAAAGAAAGAATAAACTGCACACAACCTAATGAAACAACGAAACTGAAAAGTCAACTTGAGATTCGTACGGAAGGATGAGGTAATAACTGAGGGGGGTGTGGGTGAATGTGGGATGTGTGGATGGGGAGCGAAAGCAAAAAAAAAAAACAAAAAACTCAGATTTTTTGTAGCGTCACAGTAAAAATGATTTGTTACGCGCAGGGCGGGGAAAAAAAGGTGTGGTGATGGTGGTGGGTGTTTGAAGCGAAAAAAATGTGGTTTGTTTCCGTTTGTTGCGCTGCGTGCTTTTTCGTCACCACAGAGCAAGGACGAAAAAAAACACGCGAAAAAAAACAAGATCTCATAACAAAGCAAAAAGGAAAGAGGTTGCTTCTCGGACTTTTCTTATTCTCGTCTTTAGTGTGTTCTGTGTTGTTATAAGATGGGAGTTTGTCGAGCTGCTGTGATTTGGCTGTGGGTTGTTGAGGCTGATGAAGCCACGCAGTTTGACGAAGATCCTCGATGCTGCATCGAGCCGCGACGCGGTGAAGACCCCCGACGAGGTGAATCACCATCCCCGACTGCTGCACCTCCACCACCGCGGAATGATGCGGAGTTTCCACTGTCAACTGGAAAGCGGCCAATCGATTCCATGTCGAACGACGGGGCAGAATGGCTGGACGCACACATTTGGCGGGATGAGGGGTGCGCGTGTTTTCCTCCGTTCGAGGACGATGTTGTTGTCGTCGTCGTGACTGCGGAGGAGTGCACAGTAGAGGCAGCAAGCATTGCGACACCACCTCCCACCACATTGCTACGGCGATGTCGTGACGAGGCGGTAGAGAAATGGTCGTCATCCCCGGGGACCATGAGATCGGATGCGATACTGCGTTCATTGGCAGGAATGTAATGGTTCAAGGCACCGACTTGGCTGCTTCGTTCTTCGAACGTCGCGTACCCAACAGCGTCGTCGTGCTGGTCTTGGTGGTGGTCCATCGTTCCATCGACGCTGCTCACGGTATACTCATCTCCAGGTGCACGTATGTAGGGGAACTCGATGTGGTGTTGCTGTTGGGATAGGAACTGCTGGGCGTTGTGGCTCTGCTGATCGTCATCCAGCGGTGCAGGCAAGAAGGTTGAGAGTGGACTAGAGAAGGACGGCACAACAGCTGCGGGGAGGAAGTCGACACGAATGGCACTCGGGGCTGCGGGGGCTGGCGACACTGCAGGAGTCGGGATCGATGTTGCAAGTTGCAGGTGATTTGAGGGTGGTGGTGGAGACGACGTCGTTGTTGCGGCAGGAGGATTGTGGGTTGGGAGTCCCTCGTTGTCTGCAAAAACTGGTTTCGGGCTTGGGCTCGATGTGGTGATTGTTTGTTTCTGTCTCTCCCACCAGTCATCCATCATTGCCCCACCTAGAGGTTGGAATGCTTGATGATTGCCGCTATCCGTCCCTGCATCACTCGAGTACCCACTGCCTCCCTCTATCCCCAACCTCCACAAGGGAATGTCAGAGGAGTGACGTGCAAGTGGTGGTGGGAGCGGCAGGTGGGTCGAGGCAGCGTCGAGCGTTGTAGTGGTGGGGATCATGGGGTGCGGAAGTGATGCAGGGGACAAAGCAACAGGCTGAGAGGGCCTCTGCACAAGTGGAATCACTCCAACTGGACGGGCTGGGCTGGAGAGGGTTCGTTCGGCCCGCAATAAAGGAGACGCGGGACCGGAAGGGCTGCTAGCAACGGCTGCAGTGCGGTCGAGTGGGTTCGGAGATCGGATGCCACCCGACACGGACATGGGCGGAGATAGCGGGGCAGGGTCATCTGATGATCGACGGATGGGAGACGAGGTCGAGTGAAAAGTGCTCGATGCTGCACCCGCAGAGAAACGGCTTGTGCTTTCTGATTGATGCTGCTGATGATTGCGGTGGCGCCATGCAGACATTCGTGCGTCAACGATGGCAACGCCAGAATGACGGCGATTTCGCACGGCGGGGGCCATAGGCTGACTGCAGCAAGCGTTCCCCATTCTTTCAGATTATTTTTGTGTTTGTGTTTGCGTGAAATGTTTGATTACCACTAAGGGGGCAATTGTTGTGTTGGTTGAAGCGGGTTTGGGTTTGCGTCGGTACTGGCGAGATGTGAAAAACTGAATATCGTAGATCAGTGAAAACACTCTCACGTGGACGAACGGTATTGTTTTTCCTTGTGTGTAACCTGTTATTGGATGCTGAGATAAAAGTAAAACGAACAGATTGCATGAGTATGTTCACATAATCGATAACAGCGCGGCCTGCTCTTTCACTTTCTTCGTCTGTATTTCAAGAAGAAAAGTATTTCAAAAGCCCCTCAGTAAGTACGTCAGTTGACCGCTTAGCCGCCTCCTCATCCACATTGCAGTTCATAACGACTCGAATTGCATTTCCTGGCCACGATCCAACCAGAACCCCATTCTTTGCGCAGTGCGTCACAACAGAGTCACGGTTCGCTGCGTTGTTCGTGTGAACAAACATGATATTCGTCTCCACGGGGCTGAGGGTGACAGCGCCGTTCATGCCCTCCTTCGCAGCAGTTGCAGCAGTGAGAGTGGTGTGCATCGAGGACAGCCTGCGGTGATCGTCGGGGATTCGAGGTAGGTTGTGCTTTAATGCGTAGAGACCCGCAGCGGCCATAAAACCGACTTGGCGCATGCCTCCGCCTAACATTTTTCGAGCCCACCGCGCCTCCGTCACAAACGACAGAGGACCGCACAATACGGACCCCATGGGGCACCCAAGGCCTTTGCTCATGCAGCACGTCACAGTGTCAAATGGGCGCGCGACATCGGCAGGCGACAGTTTAAGGGCAGCCGCGGCATTCCAAATCCGAGCTCCGTCGCAATGCAGGGCAACATGATTCGAGATGCGCTGCCTACAAATGGCTGCGATTTCTTCAAAGTGCGCAAGTGGAGGTACTCGACCACCTCGGTTGCCGTGTGACGTCTCCACAAACACAGCGCGTGGGACAGAGTAGTGGATATCGGCGTCAGCTAACACTGCCTCGCGGACTTTGTCAATGTCCAGACGGCCTTCCTCAAGGTTTGGCACTTGGAATGTGTGAACACCTGCAACCGCGCTCATCCCACCGACCTCATCGCGTGCCACGTGAGAGTCGGATCCACAAATAATCTCGCTGCGCTTATCGCGTCCGTGAATCATTGCAGCGATAAGGTTACCCATCGTGCCGGACGGAACAAAGACGCCCGACTCCTTGCCAAGCAGTGTCGCCACTGTCATTTCAAGCTCTCGCACGGTGGGGTCTTCTTCGTAGACATCATCGCCAACAATAGCAGAGCGCATAAAGTCTCGCATTTCCTCTGTTGGTTGCGTGACGGTGTCAGACCGCAGATCGATAAGACGCTGCATACAATCTTTTTGAGTTGAGTAATGTTTAATCTGGGTGAAAGGTAATGTGTGCTTTCGAGGGGAATGAAAAAAAGTGCGCGATAAAAGCTGAACTTTGGGAGTTCACACTGGTCATCGCGTTGCTCATGAAACATGAAATTCGAATAAAAAGAGTTTCAATGTGAGACGTAAGTGAGAGAAAGAGAGAGAGAGCGGAAGAGTATGTGGCACGTAAATAGACCACCAGGAAAAATGCGCACTCAATGGAGGAAAGGTTGCGCTGTCTTTGTCGCCGCCTAAATAGGAACCTTCTTGAAAGGAAGGGGGGATACCATAATCAAACGAAACAACCAACCTCATTAGGAGAGAGTTGGGAAAGGGAGGGTTGCTCTCCGAGCTGTCAACTGACATTAGTTCTCTATGGTGTCTTCGTCGTGCTGGTGATCGCTCACATCTTTTTTTTTTTGATGGACTGATCGCACTTGCGATCCACAGCGTAAAGGGTCTCCGATGGCGACCGATTCAAAATCAGCGAGATAGTGGGGAAGAGCGACAGAAAATCAAAAAAAACAAACAACACAAAAAACACAAACACAACGTGTGTTTGATTCTGATGTTGGTTGGGCGTAATATTATTGGGCAGGTGCATTTGGATTGATGTTGAAGGGAATGTGTAGGTTGATGTAGAAGTGAAGAGAGGGGGGAGGGAAGAGCGCAAACAAGTGCATAAGTGAATGAAGCGAAAAGTAGAGGAAGGCGAAACATAAAGCCCCTTGCTACAGTTTTGCATCCATGACATGATGTGTAAAGTGCTTTTTTCACCAAGGGTCCAATTCACTTTTTCGACGCCTTGCATCATCATCTTCGCCACTTGTTAACGACAACGGCTTTCCGTCTCGTTCATGTATCTCCCCAGTAGGACCAGCAACCGTGAAAGGCACTTCAGCGACGGGAATAGGCAAATGGCGCTCAGCCGCCGTGACGGTTGTAGCGGTGGTGATGCTGGTGGTAGTGATTGTATCAGCAGCCGGAACTACCTGCTGTAAAAGAAACCCACCGTCGTCAACGGAAGTTGAGGGATGATGATGTAGGGGAGGGGGTTCCAGAGTTGAGGGCTCAAAGAGAGAGGAGCCCAGTGGCTGATACTTACCACTGTCCTCGTTTGTAAATTCATCTTCATCTAGAATTCTGTCTACGAAATCATTGCCATGTGTCTTCGCACCACCCGGAGCAGCAGAGCTATTTGATCCACCGCCCAACGCAGTGAGTGACAACAGGTTTGCGATGCCTCCTCCTGCTGCTGCTGTGTGCGGTTGTTGTGTTCCTGTTGTGGTTGGTGCAGATGCACCACCACTATGACTGCGAGTGCTGCTAGCTCCTCCCATTTGGCGCGCAGTGGAGGGGCGTTTGGGGTGATGACATAACGACAGCATTGTAGATTGCAACGGGTTGCGGGAAGATGAAGAGGGAGCTGCTTGCAGTGTTGGTGCACCACCACCACCACCACCGGTCGATCGGCGTTTGGCGCTAAATAATGTGCTGCTCTGATTAAGATGTGCTGTGGTGCTTTTCCTCCTCGCAGATGCTTTTGCAGCACCACGTGAAGAGCGCCCAAGAGGATCTTGTTGCGTCGCGCAACTGCACGCAGACCCCATCCACTACTTCTCGCTTATCTCTGGTGCTCCTCCTACGTGCAATAAAATGTGGCGATGATCTCTTTGTTGCGTGATTCGCATGTAAGCAAACAAGAGAACTGTGCAATGCAGTATGGCCACCTTTGATCGTTTTCCAGGAAAGAAGAGCGTAACCCAATAAATGCAAGTGTACAATCAACGACCAAAGCTCCGCCATCAGGCTCTTTCTTCTACGAACCCACGCCTTTTTCGATGAGCATCGGGGCGTATTTTCGGTCTCGTGGAATGTGTCCAGAAAGCCACAAACGCAAAAATACTAGCATGCGTCGAATATCTGAAAGCTGCGCATTGTTCTCTTCCACAAGTTTGAACAGAAACGAGACTTCGTTGACAAACAGCTCATGATCCTGCTGCTGAAGGGCGCGATCAGGATATGCATACGTTTCCAACATGTGATCTTCAGCGAGTAGAAACTTGCACGTGTATGTCACGAGGTCTTCCACTACCTTGTTGAGCTCGACGTTACTCGCAGCTTGAAGCAGTGGATCAAATTGTCGAAACCCCACCACAGGGAATTCTTTATGGCCAAGCACAGGATCGAGCAACAAAGACGTTTCAGCATCCGCCTCGCGAATCGCCGCCAGTGCTTTTGCTTGGATCACGGCAGACTTCATCACGCCTCGTGATGATGGAGCTCGATTTGTATTCGAGATCAACGACGCAGCATTTACGTTGGAAGTATTCATGGGCGATGCCACCCCTAACGTGTCCATTGACACACTTAATTTCGGGTATGCGGCAGCGATGTAAACTTTTGTAAGCCCATTGGTGAGTGTGATCAGAATCTTGTGCTGCTCATCGATGGACTTGACACCGATGCCGAAACGTTCAGGGTCCCACTCAATGAAAGAGAGGAGGTCCGCTTCGATGACATTTGGTTGTTGCGCTCCTGTGGCATTGGGACTTGCAGCTCCTAACATTATTTTCGTTCCTACAGAGTTTTGTTCCGCCTTTGTTTTAAACGGAAGAGACGAGTTAGAAACTGTCCTCGCTTCATGGTTGGGTAAGTTCAACCCTTTTCCCAAGATTTTTTCTGGTGGAGCAACTCAACTACAAAAAAACCCCCAAAACTACCACAGACCTCTCTCATGCACCACCACCACCACCGGCGCTGGACTCTATCAACGATGCGACAACTCCCTCCGCAGCAAAAGGAAGTTCAACAAGAGAATTATTCTTCGACAACGTGTGCCATTTCGCCAGCATCTGAATATTCTTCTCCTTGGAGCACCCGTGATGCTTACAGGACCCGAATGCGCACGCACTGTAATACGTAGCAAGCTCTGCCGCCTTTCTACTCTTGCAATACGATGCGTAGTAGTACAAGCTCACTCTCCACGTGGTCAGCAGAATGGGCGGGTAGAAGTCTTTCTTGCCGTGGAAGGTGGCTTGGTGCGGAGACAGCAGCGCGTCAGCTCCGAGGTGGGACGCAGGGCAGTGGCTCATGGTGCTCTCCATTTGGTTGTGTAGCTTTGCCATGCCGGCACACTTGAGCAGCATGTCGTCGCTAGCTCTGAAGGATCGAATGAAATATTTATCCACACACTGCGGCATGACATCGATAAGCTTGTCCAAGGCTGCCCGAGTGTAAATGTGCCCAGCACCTCCCCAGCCTTTTCGGGAGAAGTAGTACGGCTTTGTGGTGAGGTCGGCACGAATGCGCTTTACTAAGTTCGACAGTTGGATGATGGTGTCGTCGTCGCCAATCATGAACCACTTGTACGCCTTCCCTTCCTTCGCTTTACGCTGAGCGGCGACGGTGTGCAGGTGCTCTACCGCTTGAGAGAAGCGAAATTGTGCCACGATCCACGAGGCGCTGTACCCTTGCCCACGCTTCCGCACCACCTTGACGTACCCCTCCTTCACGTGGGGAGAAAAGATGTCGCCGTGGGCCTCAAAGACGGTCTTTGGGAGCACGCCAGCCACCCACTCGTGCGGCGTGCGATTGTGTCCTGCAAGTGGAACTTTGTCGCTAAACACAAACACATTTTCCACAGGAAAGTGGGAAAGCCACGAGCACTGTGACACTTCTACTCGAAAGGCACCCTCTGATCCAGTCACGATGGCGAGGAGGACGTTGTCGCGAAACCACTCCACCGCATCGTGGTCAATGCAACTGTCGCTTGGCGACGCACCATGACAAGCATGCGGGGATCCTACAGGCCAAGCGTGCAGCATTCCGTCTAAAGGGTCTGGCGCTAATCCAATGTGTGAATGGTCCACTCCATCTCGTCCTCCTTTACGCTTCGGTTGAGTCGACGGTTTCGCTGTTGGGGACGATGGTCGTGCGATGGTGGTGGCTTTGACTCGAGGGACCACATCCTCGAATGCTTGTCTCGAATCGATGTTACCTAGTTGTTGAGTTGCAGCTGGGCGAGACGACTTCTGTCCAGAAACCTGCTGGGTTTGCTGCTTCTCAACGGCAGTCCCAAGCCGAAACATGCCAAAAAGAGTGATGAAGGCCATCAAAGCAATCATCGAAAACACCAGGCGCTTTCTTGACCATGCCATTTTACCTTTTTTGATTTTGTGTTGCGACTTGGATCACCCGGTGGGCGGCTTTATTATTGCTACTATGCTATATGAGTTCTTTTTTTATTCACACTTTTTTGAGCGAGAGAGAATCGATGGGAACAGATGAATGCATTCTTCTCGCCTGATTGAAGGTATCATCATTCTGGTAGTGGCACGTTCACAATTCGTTGCTTTAGTTCACATTCGATAAAAATGGGGCAATAAAATTCGTGTTGTGTGCTCAGATTTTCATGCGTTTCGTTGTAGAAATGGTTACAGCCGTCGGGTTGTTGGTGACGCAGATGAGCCAACACTGCCAGCTCGAGGGGACACACTTCTCAAACTGCCGACTCGCGGTGGCGGTGCGTGTGACGCAGAATGTGGCGAGTCTTCAATGCCCAATCCACCACCCGCAGTACTGTTCGTTCTCCTTCCTAGCGAAGGTGAATTCGCTCGAGACGCGGATCGCCCTGCTACACCGCTCCTTCCAGCACCCACAACAGGGCTCTGCGATCGCGCTGCAGGTGATTTAGCCCTCGTCATCATCCCCTCAATGCCCTCACCTAAAATAGGCATCACGGAGCACCGCTGAAGGGTGAGGTTCGCTTTGATGAGGTGATCCAGTTTTGTTTTCTCCGGGTGGTATTCCTCGAACAAGGCATGGAACTCCAATGCCAACGTGATCATTTCTTTTGCTTCAGCAGATAGTTTGCGGCTAAATTTCGCCTTCTGCAACAGTTCCATTGCTGTGCTGATGCGGTACTGCAACGCACAATACTTTTGATTGTCTTGCGAAAGTTGTCGAAGGGATTCTCTCAATGAGTCGTTGTCTCGCCGCTTATCGGCAAGTGCGTGCTGCCACTCTCCTTGCATGTTGATAATTTCCGCTTCTCCTCGTTCTGCGACGTCGCGTAGTCTTTCGTCACTTCGCTCTTGCACCTGGGCGGTCCGCCGCTCGTAGTCTGCAATGATATCGCTTTTCTGTTGATCCCGAAGGTCCTCCAGCTCTCGCCGTCTTGTTTCCCACTCCTCGTGGTGGGCTTGCAGCTGCTTTTCGGTCTCTTGTGATAATGTTTGCATCCTCTTGTCCCAGTCGTTGGTGATGACAGTAAGCTTCGCTTGATGGGACTCCCGCTTCCTGCGGACTTCCTGTTGAAGATGCCCGAGTTCCTGTTGAAGCGTTGCGATTTGATTTGTCTTCTCCGTGTGGACCTTTTCCTCCTCGCTGCGAGTAGACGCTAATTGATGGCGAAGGGAATTGATGGTCTGGTGCAGCGTGCTGAGCTCAGCGTGAACGTGGTCGTCGTCGACACGTTCTTGACGATGCGAGAGCTCCTTGAGGTCGTGATGCTTCTTGCTGCTTTGAAGTTTCAATTCCTCCAGCTTCCGTCGGTGGTCAATGCGAATTCGGGCAACTTGCAGACGCGCTCGTAAGATGGTCGCCACTTTATCTTGTGCGAGCGACTTGACAAATTGTTCCCCTTCGTCGCAAGAGACTTGCAGCGATCTCCTTTGAGATTCCAATTTTCCGATCTTTCGCTTCATCTCATCGATGGTTTGATCGAGTTGCAACGCCGCAGCGCGCAATTTCTTTGCCTCACTGTCGCTTTTCTCTGTTTCCGTGACGGAGGTATGCCTCTCCGTTTGAAGTTTGATCAAGTGCTCTCGAAGAGCGACAATCTCATCCGTGCGAGCTTGTAGAGTTTGCTCGACACTGTCGCGTTGGAGGCGTGCCTGCATGACTGTTGTAAGATGCTTCATGGCACTTGCTTCGCGTTCCTTGGTTCCCTTGTCGCGCTCGACTTGAAGTCGCTCAATCTTTTGTTTTTGCGCTTCCACTTCGCCTTCCAGCGAGTTAATGGCGCTCTCATGCGCTTCAATTTGCGCCTTGAGCGAATCGACAGCACCTGGGGTGGTCGCCTCCGCGGACGAGGCAAGCTCGGCCTTGAGTCGGTCAAGCTCGTCTTCTAAATCTAACATCAGCCGTGCTGATGCGTTTTCGTTGACATGTACTTGATTCAAAATCTTACGCGCTCGGGATCCATATCGGAGTGTGTTCTGGGACTCCTCCAGGTTGTCTGAGTGTGGGCTGACGCACACGAGCATCCACGTTTTCGCGTTACCTCCGAGGGAATCTTGAAGGACTGAGGTGAGATGCGAATCTCGGTACGGGACGCGTTTCTTGTTGGCTGCCTTGACAATTTGTGAGTTATCCACAAGCGCATCGATGACCTGCTTGAGGCACATCAGGGATCGATTGATGGAGGCTGCTTCTTTGAGTCTATCTCCCGTGGCACCAGTCTTCTTGTTGCGCTCAGAGCCGGCAAGATCAACAAGGTTGATTTGGGCGGACCTAAGATGTTGTGTCGGTTTCTCAAATTGCTTTCGGGGAATTGATGTCGTCACTTGAGACAGAGTCACCTTGAAGATGGTGTGGCTTCGACTGGATCTTTCGTTCATTTTCGTAGACGCTACTGAGCGCGCCAAATTTCCCATTTCGATGAGTTCTGCCATTTTGGACCACGAGTCCACCTCCACGCCAGTCAACCCCTCGACAAACACACCTGTTGCTG
>CYKH01001877.1:0-12629 GCA_001460835.1 Bodo saltans | reverse complement strand
GCCTTGTCGTATTTCATGTCGCCTGTGTACACGGAGAGCTTCTTAAACTCGAGCTGAATGGTGGTGACCTCAGCAAGACTTTGGGAGCCTCCGAGCCAGCCGGGGTTCGAGGTCTCACCGCTGTCAAGATACACAGATGCGTGGGGAATGGTGCGGCCTTCGATGCAGTGAAACAGGCGGCTTCCAATGTCAAAGGCTTTGTCAAGAAGAATCAGCTCTCCGCTGAGCTCGTACGCAGACAGCAAACCTCCGAGCACTCTAATAAAAAAAAAACCACAAACGCGTGCGTGTCGTCCATTTGCACCTTCAGGTGGTCGACCACTCCGTTTGCAACTTTACGGTACGCGTCCTCGAGCCATCTCTCGGTGTAGTTCGTCAGCGCCCATTGCTTGGCGAGATACTCATAGAAGCTGTCTCCACGTGCTCCGAGTGTCACTTGACCAGAGGCAGGGGAGCCGTTGCTCATGGAGATGTAAATGGAGTACAAACCGGTGGAGGGAATGTGCTCCAGCACACGGTGCATAATCTCCATCGTGGCCTTGTCGTATTTCATGTCGCCTGTGTACACGGAGAGCTTCTTAAACTCGAGCTGAATGGTGGTGACCTCAGCAAGACTTTGGGAGCCTCCGAGCCAGCCGGGGTTCGAGGTCTCACCGCTGTCAAGATACACAGATGCGTGGGGAATGGTGCGGCCTTCGATGCAGTGAAACAGGCGGCTTCCAATGTCAAAGGCTTTGTCAAGAAGAATCAGCTCTCCGCTGAGCTCGTACGCAGACAGCAAACCTCCGAGCACTCTAATAGTGGTTTCGAAAATGCCTACCTCGATGTGTCGTGAGAAGGTGTGCATGGGGGATTTGAGGTACTCAATGACTTCATGAAATTCGTCGTAGAGGCCGGCAAGCCACATGGTATCGAGAGACTCGATAGCAGTCAACCCAATACCGCTGTTGTGGCCTTGAGACCAGTCCGTGTACGTTTTACGCAGGGGGGCAAGCTCGTCGTGGCCCCACGCGTACTTTTTGTAATTCACGTAGGCATGGCGGATGCCCTCCACCACTCGACGCTGCTTGTCTGAGAATTTTGTCGTGTCAAGTCGGTATGGCCGAGGCACAGGGGCACCACGAGGGAAGTTCGGGTGGTACTGGGGCGTGTATGAGTCAGTTGGAGGTGTCGCAACCTTCTTCTTCGTCTCCGCCACTACAGGTGGCAGCTCAGAGTTGACGACGACGTGAGGAGGTACTGGCTGTGGTGTCTGAACTGCTTGTGTTTGCACTGGCTGTCTAAACGGGGATTTCCGTAAGTCAACGGTGGCACCACCATCCGCCGTGTGTAGTACGGCGAGCGGATTCGGTGGCTGGTGATGCGTAAGGAGAGAAGGAACAGCGAACACGGCAAACACAGTGATGAGGATAATGAGCTGGCGACGACGTTTTTGCGTGAGGGTGACTCTGCTTCGATTTTGGAATCTCATCTCACTCTATTGAAATGTTGTGTTTCTGAAATCAAAATGACAACAGCAAGAGATGCCATAAAAGTGTAAAGCATGTTAGCGACAAGAGCAGCATCCAAACACGACCACTGCTACTTTTCTTTTTGACGCGTGAAACGAAAAGTGAACAAAAGCCGGTCAAACAGCTTTAACAAAGTTCAAATTCGTGATAATCGCTTCATTGCTTTTTTTTTTTGCTCATCTCTCTTGAGAAATAGAAAAGAAAGTAAAAATAGAAATTAACCTTTTGTTGCGCATTTGCCCTTCCATTTGCACCGTCATTTCCTTGTCCTCACTGCATTTCGTTTCAATATTCTCGTTTGTTTGCTTTCGTCGTGATTCAACACAGCCGGTGGCGCACGTCCTACTTTTCGTTTTAGATAAAACAACAACAAAGTGTGTGGAATAAAAAACGCGTCGTCTTTACAGCGGAAACAAATACAACGCATTCAGCACAGGGGGAGGAGAAATCGGATTCGCAGTTGCGAGTTATCCCCTCGCTTAAGCAAAATAGTTCGCAGGCTCAGGGTTACATGCTCTCCATTGCGCTTCTCTGCCACCATCTCCACGTAAGCCTGCGGTTTTCATTTTTACCGTACGCCACTGTAGGTCTGGGGATTGTTGATTGGAGGAGGACGGTGCTCCGCTAAGGTGTTATTGTTGAATGTGCCATCCTCTTCTTCTTGGTGGTGCTGGTGATGATGTACTCCTTCCTTGGTTTCTTCTTCCCGACGTGCCCTCAGCTCGGCCTTATGGAGCTCTGACCAGGATTTTTGTGGATGCTCCTCAGAGTAGTGCCCAGTGCCGCCACTGTGGGGTCGCTGTTGGGGGTGAGGTTGGTTGTCCTTCGCTTGCTTCGTCTTGCCAGTGCAGTTGCCCATGCTGAACGAATGTTACGATAATAGCTAAAAGCGTTGGAGTAAGTTTCTTGAATGTGAGTCAAAAAAAACAACATCAAAATGTTCACTTTGGACTTTATGAAAATAGCATACCGTCGCCGGGAAGACTTCGATTGTTGAGGAGGAAGTACAGTGTACAGAAATGACGGGAAGAACAACGAACTTGGGGAAAATACAAAGAAGGAAGAAATGCACAGATGGTTACAAACGACGCGCGTCTGCGATGCGGCACAAAACGTTTTCCAGATTTTCTTGCCTCAAACGCAGCGCATCCATGTTAGCCTGATACGACACTCGAAGGTCCGCACGTTTGGTGACGTCTGCCGCCTGCTGTTGCAGGAGGATGCTCAGTGGGTCTTTGCTCTTGGATTGCGTGGCGCGCGACAGTGTGGATCCTGTGACCTTGCTAGACGATGATACTGCGCTACCATACCCAAGAGATGTCTGACGCGTTGCCGCCGTGTTGCTGCTGCCATGCTGCACTTGCGCTGAGGACTTTAACAGTTGAAGAGGATCTTGATATGGACGAAGAGGCATCGAGGACCAAGGGCGGAAGCAGTTGAGCGGAGGAGGCGATGCTTTTGTCGGCCTTGGCTGTGCGGTGGATGGACGTTGATGAAACATTCTACCAGGTTGTTGTTGTTGTTGCAGTGGTTGCTCCTCCGCAGCCTTGTGATCTACGGCTGGGTTGTCCAACGCACGCGTTTGATGGTGGTGGTCTCGCAACAGTTGGGCGAAACTACTCAGCCCTATTGTTTGCTTTAGTGGTGGCCCACTGCTATCTGCCATGGTAAGGGTTTCTAAAATATTGGATCGTGCTGTGTGCTCCAGCTCTGCGCGGCGCAATGCGTCCGCTGAGCTGATGGGTGACACGACAAGGAGGTCATCATTGTGTATCTGAGGCTGGGGTGGTGAGGTGGCAGCTAACGATGGGACCGAGGGTGAATCATCATGGTGGTGAGCACGTAGCGTGCTGTGGCCACTGTCCAAATGTGAGGAGGAGAAAAATGAGGAAGCTCCAGATCGCGGAAGTGGGACGCTGCTAAGAATCGATGCGTCGATAATGGCACCCCTTTCTTCGTCATACGAGGTCCGTTTGTGAGCAGCGGCTGACGTTGGTCTTTTCGTACTCGCAAGTTGCAGAGTTGCTGCAGTATCGTCATCGTCGGTTTCATGCCGACGGTGATGACCCATAAATCGAGAATGCGAAGCAATTCGTTGCGAAGCGTCGAAAAACTTTTCACTGCGGCAGTAGTCCCCAGTGGTTTCAAATGAAGCTCTCGCTGCAACTTCTTTACCTTGTTGCCATGCTTGCCGAGCGTATCTTGCTAGTTCGAGAGCACTGTCACGTCGTCCGCTGCCAATCCTCGGCCCAGCGGTTTGCGGGCGAGCACCAGACTGCATCGAATCTGTTGAGTAAACTGCTTTCCTGTGATCTCTTCAAAGCTTTTTTTTTAAAAAGAAAAGAGATGTGAGGAACATCACATGAAGTTTGAATTGAAGACATTGAATTGGAGGTTCTCGTGACTGCCCTCGTTCATTTCGCGCGACATAGCGACAGAAAAACAAGTGAATGAAATGACAAAAGGTTGTGAATGTCTGTCAAGAGATCTGCGTATGGTTTCGACCGGAGCGACACTCCATACAAAGAAAAACGTTAAAGCGATAATAGTGCACATTCAAAAGGCACTCCTACATGAGTCTAGGTCCTCGCCTACCCGCTAGATGTCCATTGCATAGTCCTAGTAAGTAACTCCAAGCAACTATTGGGACGCACGTTGTTTACTTCCGACAACATATGATGCTGAAGGCGATCGCGATAATGTGGCGTGGCGGCGGCGTTGGCGCTCCATATTCGGATCAACGGGCATCGGAGAGGACAAGACGAACCCATGCACACTACCAACTGCTGCCGAGAACCCACCAGAACTGGAAGGTGGCGAGGTGTGAGGAGGTGTGCTCGTTGAGGAAGTAGGGTGCCTGACGATCGCTGGTGTGTGATTCGTGACAGCCGCATTGCTGCTTGCACCGGTGGTTGCTGCAGTTGTCATCGAAGGGCTCCGCAATGCGCGTGCTTCCATCGACGTTATTGAGGTGCGAAGAGCATCCAGCGTAGGCGTGTGTGACGACGACGCAGCAGCAGCACGATGGGGCGATCCCACGACAACGGATGATGGAGTCTGCTGTCGAATCTTCGTTGCATAATCATCATGATGGTGATGACGTAGCGGCTGAGAAGAAGACTTGCGCACACTGGCATGTGAATCCTCTTCGTCGTCATCACTTACAAGGTAGACAGATCGTCTCACGGGCAGAGTGGTACGGCGCTTCGTCGTGTCATAAGTACCACCGACTGGTGAAGTCGCGATGGATGGAGCGCGGCGTTCGGAAAGCAACGAGGGGACTTCTGGGGGTTGCAGATTCTCCGCAGATGTTTGAGAAGGTAGTACTGGTGTGGTGGCTTCAGGTGCAATGGTACCGAATAGAAATGTTGGTACGGCATCATCATCCCCATGGTGCCCATCGTTGTGATGTCGTTGTGAAGTGATCCGAGGAGAGCCGTGTTCCATTAACGATGGAGGATCATCGGCCTGTGAATCACCTGCTCCTCCTCCGGGTACATCCTCGTGCACTGACACACAACCTACGAGATGTGGTGTTGGATCCAAGGGAACACAACTTGAGTGAATCTGAACCTTCTTTGTGCGTCCCACAACAACAGATTGCTGCTTGTCGTCCCTTGAAGACGCCGTTTCATTTCGTGTGGAAAGAGACTTGGCCCTGGCTGCTGTTGTAGAAACACCGACCGGAAGGCGTGTAGGAGCACTGGAATGGGTCACCACAACTCCATGCTGTGAGTACACCTGAAGGTAAATGGTGACCACCACTTTTGGACTTGCGCAACTTCTTGTGTGATGAGGACTTGTCGTTATTAGGTTGGGGGAGGAGTGTTGCTCAGCAGCAGGCGGCACTGATTGCTCGCATAGGGGCATTGCACCTCTTAGCGCGTTCACATCCCACAACCGCTCAAGTTCGTCAGTGATCACAAACGACTCGATCATGCCGCTGTTCCGAGCTATCCCAGGGACAGCCATTACCAAGCTCCATCCTGATTCCTCTAATGGGCGCCGAAAGTTGTTTCTGGTCAATGTTTCCATCAACAACATCCGCACACCACTTAGTGAGAGGGTTCCAGAAATACCTTCGATGAGTGTTGCAGAGCTAGAAGTGACATGTGCAGCGGCAGCACCGTCATGACTCCCAAGCCATAAGCACCGGATTGTGATGTCGGTTTCCACCGAGTACACACGCAGTGAGAGTGGCGCACCAGGAATAAGGCATTGCACGTGTCTTGCCGCAGTGGAGACGGCTTCTGAGTCCCCTGGAACTCTATGGTTGATGTGCAAGATAAGAAAGCGTTCCCCGAGGCTCGGGAAATAATAGTGACTTCGTGTGTAGGACGACAGTTCTGAATTGTTGTCGCTGTCATTGCGAGCGTGATTGCAGTACTGTTGTTGATGTGCAACGGCTGCGGCAACCAATTCCGTCTTCAATCTGCCAACAGAGTACGGTGGGACCCACACGGCGTCACGAGGCCCAGCAAGCGAAGAGGACGACGTCAACGCATTGTATCCGGGTTGGCGTGTTGGTGAGGTCGTGCGGGGGAGGTACTGATCGCTCCGAAGAATTATTGGTGTCTCTCGCGACGCCAGGGAGCTGTGCTTAGTGATGTGAATAATGGGCTTCCCAGGCAAGTCGTGAAACACAACTGGCAGGGTGTCGTGCATATGGTTTATGTGTGAATTTTCAAACTAAGTTTATGGTATCCAGCAAGAGGGAAAATAATGCGAACTAGATCACCAGTGGCGCTGACATGTAAACCAAATTATCCTGGACAAAATTCACCTTAAAGAATGTGCGATGCAATTATCATGCAAAGAGACCAACGTTTTGTTTTTATGGAGTAGCTCGAAGAGCTTTCAATTTCCGTTTCAGGTTTTGCTTTGTGCGAAACATGAGTTGGCGAAGTTTGTGAGTTATTGGGCGACTGCTACTCACGAGTGGCGTGAAAGCGTTGCAGGGGCAAAGGTTGTAATCGCCGGTCACCAGCGACTTCGGCTCACTGGCGGGCGCCTCGGCAGCGGTTGCGACAACGACAACGTCACCTGGCTAGGCGAAATTTGTAACTCACAAATTTCGCCAACTCATGTTTCGCACAAAGAGTTATTGGGCGACCTGCTACTCACGAGTGGCGTGAAAGCGTTGCAGGGGCCTGGGTTGTAATCGCCGGTCACCAGCGACTTCGGCTCACTGGCCTCGGCAGCGGTTGCGACAACGACAACGTCACCTGGCTCCCGCGGCTTGACATCAAATAACACGATGCTTCGTCGAATGTTGTGCAAGCGAGCCGCATGGCGCCGCTGATCACTGGCGAAATGTTCAAGCCGCTTTGCATCTTTCTCACCAACGCCCTCGGCCATGATGCAATGCCGAAAATTTGACAAATGTCGTGTCATGTGGATACTGGAAATTTGTCAATGTCGACGCGTGCGAAACGTACAGAAGTGGGATAACGGGCGCACCAAGGGTAATCAGCTTCTTTCCTAGCATCTCAGCCGCGGTTAGATCACTTTCGGGCATCGCAAAAATCTTCCCTACCATTGAGCGCAGCGCCCGCCTGATGTCGTCGTCGCCGAAGGTGTCAATTCTGTCCTTACATTGGATTGGCAGCGTCAAGACGCCAGGAATGTGCAGCACAACATCTGCGGAGGGCAGGTTCGCAGGGCTTACCTCGATCCATGCATCCTTCGTGCTTGTCTGCCAGTGCTTTTCAAGTTGTTCTTCAGCTTTCTTCAAGTCTGTGCGCCAGTTTTCAACGCGTTCGGCGAAGTACTTCCGTTCAATTTCAGGTGCTTGAAAGTCGGGTTCAGGCTCTGTGTTATTTGCATGCAAAATCCTTTGAGCGTTACTCCCGACGGAGTGGCCAACAATAAAGTTGACGAGATGAGAGATGGGGCGGCCACGGAATACCTGCACTGCGATGAAAACAAACCTCGCCACAGCGTGCTCAAACACGTCACCGATATTCGCAAAGGTATCTTCAAACGCACGTGAGCAGTACCACCACCATGGCCCCCGAGATGCTATACCGCCCGAGGTCCGTCCGATAGCACGCCGTGAAACGTATCTCAGACTCAGACGTCTCAGCACTGCCTAAAACGGGCACGGACATCGACCGTGGGATATCGACATAGGCTGTTCGCAGCAATGTCCTTTGCCAGGTCATGACAGCGAGCAAACACGAGCGTTGCGAGCTTTGCGTTCGTCAGGACACAGCGGCACATCGCGTCGGCATCAACTGCAGAGAATAGTGCTTCCCGAACCCAAACCAAGTTGCCAAAAACCTTGTGCTTGTGTTTTGTCAGGTATTCATCGCGTTGGCGCAACTGGCTGGGCCCGGCAACTGGGTCGTCCCAAACCGTCCCTAGCCGTTTGACAAGATTTTGAAGGTCAGGAACCTTGTCCTCATCTTTACTGGCAAAATAAGTATCTCGGAGCTTCCAGTACAATTTCGCAGAGTTGTCTTCGTGCTGCGTCGCGAGTGTCACGAGCTTGTAGAATTTGTATTCCGAGCCGACAGGATTCTGCACCGTCCCAATGCCGGTTCCAGTAGCAAACAATCGAATTTGTACACGCGGATGCCAATTCAGCCCCTTCTCACCTCGCAGGGCGTCGTTTCCCACTGCACAGCACGCGCGAATCAGCTCAGGGCTACCTCCCAGTTCATCCAAGCAGAGACGCACCTCGAACTCCTCTCTGTCCGCGTCTTTTTTTGCTGCGTAGCATGTCCAGTAGCTTCGGACACGATTCCTTGATGGCGTCTTCCACTTTGACTTTGATGAGTTTCGTGAGCGCCGACGGGAGAAACGCTTTGGCTCATCCCACACGATCTGCCCTCTCTGAATGTCTCACGAACCTACCGATGACAACAACCATCTCTCCGATACCAGCAACCAGGACAATGGTTCGATGGTGCGGCAGTCCACTGAAGGTGGCGGCATGGGCCAGAACCTCAATATGGACTCTGATCTGTATTGGGGTGGAGAATTTTATCCTGGACCTTAAGTCCACATTCTCCTTCACGATGTCCGTGCTGAAATTGAGGTATACAACGAGGTGCGAAAGGTCTGAGAGGTTTGCCATCATATGCCACGTCTTTCCAGACCCAGACCACCACCAATCAGTGCTTAAGCATGTCTGTGACAAACTGCACCAACTCGTTGTAGCGGTGGTCCGTTGAGAGCTCCCCGCCGCTCAGCTGCTTCGCTATCGTATCTCGCCCGTCAGCGACGGAGTAAATGTGGTACTGAGGATTCATCATCTATCTTAATCTTAACCGTGTCAACCTTCTTGGTCCCAGTTGGAGGGGTGGGATCTACGCCTAATGTGGCGACTCCAATGATAAGGTTACCATCAGCAACGCTGCAAAAAGCAACGCGATATTCACCGATGGACAACGAACTTCCCAGTTCGACGGTTGTCAGACGTTTCGGCGTTCCGTTTTCGGCAATTCGTCTCATAAATGTTTTGATGTCTTTCCCCAATGCTTCTGTTTGCGCACGAGGTAAATTTATTGATACTTTTACTAAGTCATCCATAATCGCACATTGTTTAATCTGATCCACCACGGCCCTTTCTCCAGAAGTCATATCGGGGAGCGCGGGCGGCGATGTGTCCTTGCGCAGACTGAGCGCGGGTGGCGATGTGACTGAGGCTACGCGACACCAACCCAACGCTTGGTTGCAACTGTTCATCAACGACACGCCATGCCCGCAATAATGGGGTGACTGAGGGAGGATTTGCGTGCTGCAGTGTTCCAAGCACCACCACTCCGGTTGTGTACTGCTTCTCATTCCTCGCATGAGCGCCGGGCTCATCGTCGGTCGCTGAGTAGCTCTACCACGAGGGGGTTGTTGGGGCAGGGTGTTGTTGCCAAGGAGTGAACCGGGCCACATGCCGCGGTACAAGCGTATGGACGTTGCATAATCGGTGTGTTGTTACTACTATTCTTTGTGAAAATTTGTGGCAGGGAAACATGTTTGCAGGAATATGTTTGCATTAAGAAGATGCCCTCCCCCTTGAATCGTACGACAGTGCTGGCGAGAGAGGGCACAATGCCGAACGAGAAGGGGACACAAAAGAGGTGTGCATATGTTCAGGCTTTTGGAGACACTCGAATGAAAAGGTGTCCGCCGCCTTAGCTGGTGGTTTCAGTAGAAACGTCGTCGGAGGCCCCTACATCAATGGTCCACAACGAAGTGTCTTCGATCATGACAGCGACTCTCTTGTTGCCAGGACCCAGCATCATCACTGACATGTAGCAGTGATTTCTGTTTTTCTTCTAGTTTTTGCCAACATTCATGCTGAATTGTGATGCTTCCTGGAAAAAAAAACAAACGAAAAGACAACTAAAATCAATTTGTAAGTTCTTCAGCGGCAAGAATTGTCGCATTTGTAACGGATTGGGTGCTTCCAGATGAATGCAAACTGCGCTTTCGACGCGGCAGGACGAACGCACGGGGCAAAATATAAAAGAGGAGGCGACTAGAGATCACCACTACAGATCAAAAGATGGTAGAGGAAGGAAGAAGAAGGAGAAAAAAAAAAAAAAACACGTAACACTGGCGTTGTCGAATTGAGCGGTGAATTCATTCAAATCCCAGGTGAGAGCGGGGTAGATTTATGCGGTTCGCCGGTAGAAAGACGCTTTACGACGAACAATGGGAGGCGTCTCGAAGCAACGATACTCATAGCTAGGGGAGATAACGTTCACTGGGATCCAGAGAAACCCTGCTTGCTGGTAGCAGTAAAGGGTACGATTGTTGTGGACAGCGTAATGGCCTCCTCCCATGTAAAACACTCTGACCATGTGCTGAGGGACAAACTTGGCGTCCCAAATACGGTTTGTGCGATAGTTTCTTGGAATCTCTTTTTGCAAATTTCTAATGCCCTGCCCCAAAGCAGTTTCGTCTTTAAATGCGTGCCTGATTGAGTTCTGAGTGTAAGAAATACATTTTAGAGAAACGACTTTGTAGGTTTCATGCTCGTCTTCACCGAAGTCGTCACTGACAAGGTCATCGTCGCTGTTTTCGTCGTCGCTGAGATATGCGTCGCCAGAGTCGTCACTGTAAAGGTCATCGTCATCAGAGATTTTATCGTTGCCATCAGAGTCGTAGTTACGGAACAGATAGCTTCTGTTTACAATGTGACTTCTACCTCTGATGTGCGCTTGCCAGTTGTTTGCGGGAACGACGCAATCACAATCGTCGCAGTACTCGATGTCGTCCTGGTAGTCGTCATCTGAGAGAACTTCACTGTTTTCCAGGTGGCGCTTGCCGTCGATGTGTTCTTGGCAATTGCTTCTGGAAACGTTGCAGTTACAAACGTTGCAGTAATTCATGGCTGTGTGCTGGTCTTTGAATGATCTTCGCTGCATTAGGACAACATGAGACAGTCACGAAGAGAATTTACAGAATGTGAACACAACGTAATTCTTGCAGTTTTAAATTTGGAACAAAGTATGATTGCTTCGAGCGAACTGGCTGAGCTGAAAAAAGGGGATTGGTTCAGATCCCGACGAAGTTCCTACGAAACCACTAGCCAAGGCGAGCACCTTTCACTCGAGTGTCTCCAAATGCCTGAACACCAAGGCGGGCACCTTGGCTGGTGGTTTCAGTAGGAACATCGGAACCCTGGAAGGCTCCCTACATCAATGGTTCGACAACGAACCATCTCTTGTTGCCCCAGGACCCAGCATCATCACTGACATGTAGCAAGTGATTTGATTGAGGTATCTGAGAGACACTTACAGATCCAGGTTGCATGGTTTTCACTTCGTTCTACAAATCATCTTTTCATAACCTTCGTAGCCTGCACGAATAGCGCCAGCTGCAACCTCCACGACGTTGTGCTCGGTGGCCGACGCGATCTTCCAGAGTCTGATGATGATGTGGCAAGACGGCCCCACTTCTTCGCATACTGGGACTTGCAGTTTCACGCCTAAAGGATCAATGCCGAGAGGCACTGTGTGCCGAGGTACTGATTGCCCCGAAGGTTATGCGCCAGGGAACTGCGCATAGTGATATGAAAGATGGGCTTCCTAGGCAAGTCGTGAAACTCAATCGGCAAGGAGTTTTTCATGGTCGCGTCTAGCTCAAGGTTATGTTGTCCAGCCTTCAAGAACGCCGCGTGTTGTTTGCGCAGATCTTCCTCGAGTTTGCCTGAAACCTCAGGAGAATGGATGACGGCTGCCATCTCTGTGTCACGATATGACAACAAAGATCTGTCGTTGATATTGGCACTGCCAATGACGCACACTGCCTTGTCCACGATCATGGCTTTGCTGTGCACGAAGAACGGATAGTTGATAGTGTTTCCATTTTCGTCTTGAGTGGTGCTCGATAAACAGTAAAACTTGAGGCACTGCTGCAGATGTGGGGGAATCTCAGTAAAATGTGCTTCGTCACTGCGTTGTCGAGCTTGAGAAAGCAGTCCGGGATCAACGGAAGAACAACATGAACATAGAATGCAGGGTCATCTCGTTCCTTGATTTTCTCAACAATCGCGAATGGCACCCGGTTTTGCAGATTGTTGATTGTTAAGTCGGAAACATACCCTTGGAAATACTGCTGCTCGATGTAGATAGACTCAGTGGCCTTGCCGATGAGTTGCACCACGAACTCCTCAAAGCCGTACCATCGGTCCCTGGTGTGCACGATTTGAACAACTGCGTTCGTTTCCGGAGAACCAACAGGAGCGTATCTCAGCGCAGGGAGCGTTCGAAGATCATTGTTTGGGAATTGCTCAGATACCGCAATTCGAAAAAAGTGCTCAAATGTGACTACAATTTCTAGCGCTGCCTGCCTGTCAATCCGAACTTGGATGTCTTGCCACGGCAAACGAGGCTCCCCGCTTGAAAATTCTTGGAGTGTGAATGCCTTGCCGTCATTCTTCGTGCCACCGCAACAGAGGCTTGTATCGTAGCGGCCCTCCAGCTCATCGTTGTAAAAGACAGGCTTTGTTGCATCATCGAACCGGCCAACGGCAATGTCACACCCACCACAGTAAGCAGTCAGGTTGTTGCCGTCAAGGATTGTAATGTGCTTCTGATGATGTGAGTACACGTGGGTAGCCACTATGCCTTCTTCTTTGACGATGCGGTGACCAATAAAGTACAGAAA
>CYKH01001874.1:3436-23272 GCA_001460835.1 Bodo saltans | reverse complement strand
GTGATGAAGAAACCGCCGACGTCGTCACAACGCACGCCGACGTCTGCAGTAAGTCGGCTATCACTCGTTGCATTGCCACAGAGACTATCTTGCAATGAGGCGGGGCATTGCTGGGCGTTGAATGCAGTGAAGTTGCAGGAAAAGCACGCGCTGGACCCTTTGGTCTCGGAGTACGTTGCGCGTGTACTCGAGGCCATGACAGAAAGTGATACAGGCAAGTGGTATCCGGCTGCACAGGTCACTTGAGCACAACTGTACAAGGATATGATGTCCGTGACTGCAGGCGTGTAGACCACCGACACCAGCAGAAGCAACATGGACACAAAATTATCCCGGACCCACACACCGGCGCTGAACTGGAACTCTCTGCCTCCGCGGAACAGGCCAATCATACACCAAATCAATAAACAAATCGCGAAGAAGAACACAACACCGCTGAGGGCGTAGAAGACGTTGTTGTCCTTGAACGCGTCGAAGGGAATCACGTGGGCGAAAATAAGCCCTGCGACAAAGAACACCGCGAAGTACACAGCCCTCGTGACGGTAGCGACAACGTCAAGCTCAGAGGTTTCTAACTGCATAATGTGATCGAGGCGCTCCTTGCGGGACACCACACCACCGCCACTTTCTGATTGACTGTTTGGACTGTTAGGGGATGAAGGATCAGAACCGGCGCCGCTGCCGATGCCATCGTTGGTTTCTTGGCGGCCTAACTGCATTTCGATCTCTGCATCGCGGTCTTGCATATCTGCATCGACGACTTGAGCAAGTTGCTGTTTTTCTTGATCCACTATTTCAGACTGCATGAGCGTGCGCCACACATACACGGCAAGCCCACACACGACCATCGTCAACGTCACCGCGAGACCGACATTGAAGGCGATGGACACGGCATTTTGCGTGATGATTGTCTGCCTTACAAGATTTTCATTGATCTTCGACGCTGCTGAAATAATCAACACAAATGCGCCGCCTAGCAGCAGCATAAACCACACAAAGAACAACTTCGTGCCTAAAAAGAACATGCCTACGATGGAAAGGAACAGAGGCCCGATGACGGCGATGATCGCGAACTGCAGCCGAAAGTCCAGCGGGACCCATCGCGGAATGGTAATGTTGAGCGTGTTCCGATAGCGGCTGGATTCATCAAATTGGTTCAGCAAATCCAGATTGACATATTGAAGAATGTCGACTGGGGAAGTAAAGAACTTTGGGAATGCCGCGGAGGTGATTTGAAACAACAGCATCAATGACTGAATATAGGCCGCACAGATTTCAAAGACATCGCGAAGCATTGTTTTGGTTGTTTGGATTTGGATCGTGAGAAATGAGAGGCGTGGGGGCTCTCTGGGATTAGCTACGCGTATGCTATTTCCTAGAAATATAAAACCTTCCTACCTGTATAGTTTGGTTTGCTGTGTTGCGATTACCCTTTGTTGGTTATTCGAGAATCACAAGTACACCTCTCTCTCCTCGTTTTGCGGAGGGGAAAAAATAGTTTGGAGGAGAACAAAAAAGTAGAAAAGAAAACGCGAAAACCTTTTTTGTTTCGCTGACTGCACCCTAACTCTTGATTGAAAGGAGATTTTAAAAAGGGCGAGCTAATATTTGCATTACACGTACAATACCACGAGGGCGTTGTCATCAGCACTTCCTCTTGTTTGTCAAATGTGTGTGAGAAATGATTAGCCAGCACCGTTTGGCTGTTCTTTTGTGTTATTTGTGCGCATCCACACCACCTGTGGGCCTTCGTGTTTTTTTGTGTGTGACGAGTGTCGTGTGCAACAACCCACAATCGTGTGTGAAAAATGCGACAAGAAGAGCGGAGTAGTAAATAAAAGGAACCTTTGCGAGAAGAAATAAAAAAAAACACGCGACGCTGCATATGCTTTGGGCATGCGCCTCTCAAAGCATGGCATATTTTGCACCACACTTGTGTGCACTCGCGTATCTGCGATGTATGAGTGTCTCTGTGGCACAGGTAGCCTCCCCCACAAACACAGAGTTGTTTGTTTTTTGTTTTTTTCCTTTTTACGTTGACAATCGCACTCTGTGGAGCGCAATTAGGGCGCTTACAAATCCAGCCAGCGACGCAGGCAAGTGCAAGTGCTGTGCCAATGGCTCCTCTCCCTCCGCCGGCTCGAAGTCACCAACAGAGTACCCAGCCGACAAGAGTACATCGCTCAGGTACCGAATCTCAAGGAGCAATGTTTGGGAAAGGTTCGCGTGTTGCCCACAGACCCACACAAGATCAAATCCTTTGCGCACTAACCACGGGATTAAAAGGGGCTTGTGACTATCAGCGGACTTTGGAGTGGACTCGCCACTGTTGGCTTCGCTGTTGATGACGTAGCCACAGTGGTTGCAAATGGGCTGAAGTTGCGCGGGCGGTGCCGCCTCGATAAACTTTGCTGTGGTTGGCGTCACGGAGCCGAAATCAAAATCCAATGGAGCGAAGGAAATACTATCCCCATGACGGCGCAAATGCAACGTCCCGTACTGCTGGTCATCGCACAAACAGTAGGCGCGAGGATTCCTGCGCACGCTCATGAACTTAAGCCACCCTGCGTCAGCGAGGCGCCACGTGTTCAGAGCAACGTCGAGAACGGAGACTACCATCCAGGAGTAGTTAGCAATCTTTTGAAGTTGATGATGGCGACGTTGAATCACAGGCGCATGAATAAACTCTCGCGACGACAAGAACAGTCCATCTCGTACCATATTCCGCACAACGGACAACGTGCAACGGAGGCTCAGCAGAATCATCAACGGTGTCGAGAACTCCTCGGCAGTGCGGCGCCAACGTGACGCGTATGCGTAGCTTGCTGGGGTAGGGGAGTCGTGATCCACCTGTATTTCTTCTGGGGGCGTGGTGAACGGTCGATCATCGTCATCACCGTCGGATGTCGTAGCAGCTGCGTTGTTGTTCACATGATGAGTGGATGAGGGTCTATTATTGTTGTGACTAGAAGATGACAGTGTGGGGAATGTGACACTGCGTGGGCGGTTGGGGCTCACAGCTGACGGCGACACGGCGGCAGACCCAGCACCAGACCCAGCACCTGATTCTTGATTCCCGGACGACGACAACCGTTTTTCACCGGCGTGATTAGTGTAGTATCGAGGAACACATCCTGCTGGGGGCAGCGGTGGCGTCGTGGCGTGGTACGCTGGGCCTCCTCCATTGCTACGGACGGAGTGCTCGCCTTCATCCTCGCTGCATACGTCCATCGACGACATCACACTAGGCGGTGCCGATAAAATCTTCTGCGGCTTTGGCAATCCACGAAGGCCTACAGTAGCCCCGAGCTTTCCAAGCGATGCGCCAACTGACTCAATCGCCTTGCCGATCAGTTCTTGCATCACCACCAGCTGACCATACAACCGCGGCGTATGCTTTCGCATGAGTCGGGAGTTAATCGCTTGTAAATGAAACAGCGTGATAATCCATCGCCCTAACTTAAACATCGAGCGGCCGCTTCGGATGGTGTGCACATTTCCGGCAAGCCGCAACGCTAATGTCTTGGCAAACGCACTAGACCCCTCTGGGATGATATCGCTTCGGAAGCACAACCACACACCAATCTTCAACGCGTACTGCAGGCACTTAAATAACTTATCTCGGCCCTCGGAGGTGGTGAGCACATACAGAAATGGGCTACGAGGGAGTTCCTGCGGGATGACTGGGACGCCGTTTACCTGATGCTGTGAGTAGAATCCCTGCACGTCTACTGCAGCGTGATCGATGCCGCCCATTTGGGCGGATTGCGTCGGTGTGGTGGGCGTTGGGGTCCGCTTGGAAGTAGAGTTCAAGTGATCCGATGTAGACAGCAGCATGGATGAGGAAGTGGTGCGTGCACCATCGTAGGAAATGGGTAGCATGGAAAACGTGTTATTATTGGTGGATGACGCCGCCATTGTAGGGCCCAACCCGGGACTTTCGGTTCGGGGAGGTGACGACGGCGAAGTGCCGCCTACAACAATGTGATGGACTGGCGGAATACCCCCCGCTCGTTGTGGACTGTTGCCAAGCGACGATGAGCCACATTGTTGTTGTAGCTGTTGCTGCGCACATGAAATGCCAAGGGCGTAAGAAACAGAGTCTAATTGACTTGGAGGAAAGGCGCTGCTGCCTCCTCCAAGTGCGGCCATTCCTCCGGAGGACGAGGAAGACGCGTGGAAGGGGGTGGTCACAGTGCTGCTGTTGGCACGGCGCATCCCACCACCGCTTCCTACTTGAGGACTAGTCACTGCGCTCACATTGCCACTATTGCTTCCGTCGTACGAAGGGATACTTGAGCCCATGTGTGGTTGGGGAAAGCGACGGGCACGTAGGGGAGGCGTGAGGGTGGTAGTGGTCGAATGTTGTTGCTGATGATCCTCTCCTCGGTGGTTATGGCGAACCTTCTCAGGGGATGTGATAGGTGTGCTGTACGTATCGGTGTCTCCCAGACCTCCATCGTCGTGGTGATGATGGAGGCTCGATGACCCTTGTCTCTCCAAACTCATTTGTTTGTTTGTTTGTTTGTTTTCCAGAAGGAGGACTCGTGTTATTTTGGTTGTTTCTGTTGGTTGGGGGAGGAGTAGAAACGTAAAACAAGGTCGTTGTACGACATCACTACATGAATGTTAAAAAGCAACGCATCTTGGTTCAGCTTGACTTTAACAACGGCATAAAAATCATTTCTCACATTACTCTCCTCCTCCTACTCATTGCGTTCACGTCTCTTTTTTTTGATTGAGTGTGCCTTCAGAACTTTTATTTGGGGTTTTTGATTGTTTGTTTGGCTTGTGTTGGGGTTTTTTGTTCGCGGTTCATCGCAGGATGCCCTTAGAGCATTGCAGGTGTCTCGTTGATTTGTGTGTGTGTGTGATGAAATAATTGTGTGGATTGTGTGACTGTGTGATTGTGTAACACAAAAGCCCATCAACGTCGCTTGTGTTCCTTGTGTGTGTGCGTTTGTCATTTGACTGCCGTTCTTTAGACGGAAGTTGCAGCCTTGGCAGTGTGAGCGGCTTGCGTGCGCTTCCTCTGCTCGACGCTATCGGGCTTGTGAGCGGGGAACTTATTCTCACGCTCCACATCATCCTCAATCTGAGAATAGTGCAGCCATGAAAGGCCAATGCGCTCGTTGTCACGGAGGGAGCCT
Source organism: Bodo saltans (assembly GCA_001460835.1). Lineage (NCBI taxonomy): Eukaryota > Euglenozoa > Kinetoplastea > Eubodonida > Bodonidae > Bodo > Bodo saltans. The sequence goes on along the minus strand of CYKH01001874.1, from coordinate 18,122 downwards.
CCTGCGCTAGCATTGAACACCAAGAAGATCGCAACAGGGACGACGAACTCCAAGTACGCCGCGCCTACATTCTTAGCGTAGGTCGAGGTGACCGACCACGCACGGGACCAAAAGGACTGAGATTCGCTAGAGCTCATTACGAACTTCAAGATCACTTTTTTAAAAAAAATGGGGGTGTGAAATGAAAAAAGGTTAGAAGCATCTTTGTAAAGAGGGGAAGCAGAAGAGACTTTTCAAAAGAAAAAAAAATAGCATTCCCTTTTTTGTTTGTTTGTGTGTGTGTGTAATCATTACTTGTCCCCCTCGGTTTCATCACTCACTCGCAACATTTGACATCCATTATCGGGTGATGTCCTCCACCACGGCTGCTCGGGCAACACCCGGTCTCCCCTACTTTTGACGTAAGGGCAAAAAAACGCAAGAATGTTACAACAGCAGTGGCGTAAACAGAAAGAGGATTACTCCACAGAGTTCATCCTCCTCCTCTCGCAGTGGTGCCAAATTGCTTACAAATGAGCATCTTCGTTGTTGTAGTTGTCACGGACAATGCGATGAATTTGGGGAACCGTATACTCGCCCTCGTTGGTTGCGAACACAGAGACTAGATGCGGGGGCACGTACTCCATCAGTGGGTTCGTCACATCAATCGGCTGGAGCTTAGGGTCTACGTCCATAGCTGCCCATTCGTCCATCGCCAGAACATCTCCTGGGAATGCAAACGTAGACCACGGGAGCTCTTCAGACCGTGTGCGAGAGATCTTGACGAGACTAGTGCATCGCGTATCGGATGGGTAGTAGGGGGTCATTTTCAACGTCATTGTCACCACCATCACAGGAACGCTAAAATGTTGTGCGGCGATGCATAGTGGGTGCGTGCCGATGGGCGCTAGCAGGCCGCCGTTTGCAAGAACATTTTCGACGCCGATCACAACTTTTGTGCATGTCGACATGACCGCAAACGCAGAACTGTCAGGCAGCACTCGCACCTCCACGCCACGTTCTCTGAGTGCATCAGCTAATCGATGCGCCCCACGCAGTGGACGGCCTTCGAGAACAATGACTTTGAACATCGTCCCTAGCTTCGCGTAATCTTCCGTCGCCTTCAACAAGAAGTTCAGAGTAGAATGGCTGCTGCCGATGGTAATGACCGTGTCGAGCGGGTGCAGCTGACGAGCAGCGCGTTTGCACAACTCCTGCGTCACGTACGCAAGCTCTCCTTCAAATGATCGGATCCCATCGATGGAGCGCTGAATAAACTCCTCAAACCGAACGGCGTAGGTTTTCTCTTTTAGCACATCAACTTCTCCCAGAATCGAAGGGGCACGGGGAAGGACGTTTTTGGGCGGGGTGCTGACCATAAAGTCGCTCAGGAGACTCGAGGGTTGGTGCTCGTGGCCATGATGGTCGTCGTTGTCGCTCGATTGCTGCCGTGTGAGTCCACCTAGGGCCATCGGCTTTGACTTTTGGGCGCTGGAGGATGAATCATCCGCCAAGGAAAACGTCGTGCGCTTCATCCCTTTGGGCTTCTGCTGTTGTTGTTCCCGTTGCTGCTTTTGCTGCTGCGCGGCTTCCACCTTCAAGAAATTATTCGTCGCGATCGCTGATGTCTCCATCTGCACATCGTCGTCGTCGGAATGATCGCCGTGGCGGTTGTTGTCATCATCGTCAGAACCGTCGTCGCTGCTTCCACTCTGCACTTCTTTCGGCGGTGTGGCTTGCTGTACCACCTCAAAGCTTGAGTCCTCTTCCACCTCGCTCTCGTCAACAGAACTTCCCAACGTCGCACGCGCATCATCTATGATTATCTTAGCGATGGCCTCCAGTTCCGACTCCGAACCAACGGATTCTGCCGCGGCTTGCCGGAGAATGGAGAGCACCCGGCGGGTGACGTTGGTAAGCAGCAACTTAAAATACGGACCGCGCTGCATCGCTGAGCCTGCACGCGTGACGTGTCTCAGTATCGTCGAGACCTGCTCGGTGGTCACTTCAATAGCAGGCGCGTCATGCAGCAAACTTTGAACACTCTTGCTCTGCGGTTGCGTCTCGGCTTCGTGGTACAGCTCCACCACTGCACGTAGAATGCCGGCACATTCACGAGCAGCCGCAATGGACTGAGACTGATATTCTCTGACCACAAACTTTCCTTTACGAAGCTTTGCGAGGTACGCCTCGATGTTATCTTTGACTTTGGTTGCGTATTGCTCCCCTCCTAGACCCTCCGTAGCACCGCTGCGGGACTTCTTGGCGACGCCACCTCCGCCACCTGAGGCATAGGACCTAACAGTTGAGAACTCCATTGTGTCTCGCGTTTTCCTCTTCTGTGAGAGCTCTTTTTCCACTTTCATTCATCAAAAAAACGCGAAGAAAAAATCAAAATACGAACTTAGTAGCCAAAATAGATCGTCACCCGGCAAAAGGAGAAGTATTCCGGAATTCGATCGCTTTTAAGTGTTCAAAGTTTGCTGATGTCGTTGCAGTAAAAGCGACTTATCCTTTGTGTCGTTGCCTTCCATCCCAGCGTTTCATGATCAGCACGAACCTGATGCAGCCATCAGCGGCAGCAATGCCAACGCAGCCTGCGTGTGTTCAGCATGCAGAAGGGTGATTCGTAGGATCGTTGGCACTACCCGTTTGTCCAGAGGAGGGGCCAAGGGACATGCTCGCCAAGTGCAGCATCGCTGTGTTGACACAGCAGAGCGCACTGTCGCCGCGCGCTAAATTCCAATACCTTGTGTCGTTGAGCAGCGTCATGGCGGACTTGGCCAACACGCGTGCAGAGCTCAGGTACGACATGTCGCGTGTCGTGGAAATATTATGCCAGACATACACAAAACCACAGAGGGCTGTGTAGGCTATGACGGAAACGTTTTCGAAGGTCACATCACCAGAATAGTTGGGGACTTGGTACACCGCCGCTGACATGACTTGGCCTCGAAGTGCGGCGCGAGAAAGGTATGTTGCGTCGTGACGATTTCGCGCGGCTCTGATGTTCGCCGCAGCAGCAGCAGGACCACAATCGTTGTCTTGTTGTTGGTTGCTTGAATTTCCTCCCACACGTCCGGAAGCCGATCCAGCAGGAGAGGCGCTCGTTGTGGCGGGTGAGGTTGTGTTAGCTGGGTTGGTGGTGGTGTTAGGGCTCCTTGCACCACCAGGAAGATTTTCTGGGTAGAGAATCGACTGATTTCGTTGCATCGCGTTACGCATCGAACTGTAAATTCGCACCAATAACAAGTTGCGTAACGCGGTATTGTTGCTGATGATGGTAGCGTCGCTGGATTTGTCGTTGTTGTTACTGAGGACAGTGCCCAGCATTTCATAATGTTGTGCCTCAAGCAGCGATAGAATCAAAGAAGGGGTCATCATGAGTGCCAACGGTCGGAGCGATGAAGTGTTGATTGGTGCCGTGAGAGCTTGGAGGTCGGTGGGCGCTACCGGTGTCGATCCACTGCAGGTGGCGTGGACGTAGTTGAGGATGGAGGAGACCAACGCAGCCGTACAAGATAAAGACGATGATTGCGTCGACGTTGTTGCTGCTCCTTTGCCCGACGACGATACCACTGGTGCTACGACAACAGGGGTGGTGTTGGGGTTTGCAGAACTCGCCACAGAATCTAAAATATCTTGCAGCATTGGTGCGCATTGAAGTACAGAGTCACTGCTCAGCATGTCCTGATGGTGTTTATGAAGGAGTTGTGAGAGCGTGCGGTCTACGATGGGGGCAGCTCCTGCTGTTGCGCCGGCGGCGGCTGAGAGGCGGCTGTTATCTCGGTGCATTTAGATGTTGGTGCTTTTCGTCCCCTCTCTCTATTTTCTTTTTTTTTTCTTTTCTTCATAAAGAAGAATACACAAAACAGCTCTTGAAAGTCAATACGACGCTCTAAAACGATCTGTTTTAAAATTTCAAAAGCGACTTTGGGGGAATTACAGTGAACTTTTCTCGCAGAGGGCGGCAGAGAGGGCGCCGATTTCTTTTTGGCAGCTGATCCCTCCACATTGCTCATGTTTTCATCAAAAAGTGCGACATAAAAAAGAAAAAGTGAAGCGTAGAATGACAAAAAAGAAAGAGAAAGAGATAACAACAACAACGAGAAATAAATGGCAACAGCGACATCGCGTTGCGCTTTCATTCTTTTTGTGTGATTCCCTCCTCTTGGTAAGAAGCCCGTCATTTTTTTTTTTTTGGATTGAAGGAGAAAGCGACGTCCTTACACACAAAACTGCAACCACGAATGGCACACAATTCAAAAAGAAGAAAAAAAAAGTAGTTCCCAAAGCTCACATCAACAAACTCTTCCCATGAGTTCTTTCTTTCCTCTTCCTTCTGCACCGGTGTCTCACTCTCTCTCTCATTTTAGTTACCATCGCACGACGCACCGCAAGGAACACACATGAACGTGTTGTACTGGGGCGGATTGTTGGGGCCGTTGGGCTGACCACACGAGTTCAACTCGAAGGTACCAGAGCCACCAGTACCAGGTGGGTTCACGGGGCCCTCGCACTTCGTAGACGAGAGGTAGTGGACAAGCGTTGCGTTGGTGTAGTCCATCGTGAGTTCAGCTCGAAGGTACCAGAGCCACCAGTACCAGGTGGGTTCACGGGGCCCTCACATTTCGTGGACGAGAGGTAGTGGACGAGTGTAGCGTTGGTGTAGTCCATCGTAGTGGGGTTGCCGTTGCAGCTCCACATGAAGGAGGTGCCCCAGTATGGAACAGGTTGGCAGAGACCGCTGCAGTAGTACGTGCAGTGGGGCTCCTCGCACATGGCCGCCGTTCCAGAGTTGCACCCGGCGCAAGTCTCGCTGGGGCAGTTGTACTGAAGGAGCACCATGGAGCCTTTGGGGCATGGGAGGCCGGGGGGCAGGTAGGGAGAGGGAGTGGGGGCCGCGGTGGTGACGCCAGGGGCTGGGGTGCCAGCGCACTGAGTGGTGGAGTAGGTGCCCAGGCAGTTGAAGGGAAGGATGGATGCGTTGACGCCGGCGCATTGGCCACCCTGTTTGCCGTTCGCGTAGGTCACGTCTTGGGAGCACCAGCCGCAGTAGGTGGCGCCAGCAAGGCAACTCTCGCAGGTGGTGAAGGCGCTGCACGGGTCGTCGGCGGGGCGGCAGTACTTCTCGCAGTACGCCTTAGAGTGGTTGCCGGTGCCGGGGACGCATTGCAGGGAACTAAGATCGCAACCATACGTGCCACCGTTGCAGCCACGAGCCATGCAGACCTCCAAGGAAGAGGAGCCAGGGGTGCCAGAGGGGACCTCAGCGCATGCGTCAGTGGAGTTGCAAGCGTACACCTTAGCGGGGGGCTGGATGCATTGCTGCTCGCACTCCTGCTGGCTGCCGGAACCGGGAGTGCCAGGGGGCACCACCACGCAGGATTTTGTGCCAGGGGCGCAGCCGTACACAGCGGCGCTAGGGCCGACCATGCACCCTGCGTTGCAGGTGGCAAAGTCAGTGCCCTGGCCGGGGGAAGCCAGACGGCAAGCTCCAGCAGCTTGATCACATACGTAGCCCTCAAGGCACTGATCAGTGGAGTACAGACCGTGGCACACAAACGGCTCACTGGAAGACGGGCTGCCGCAGTTGGGGCCGGTAGTGCCGTCCGTGTATGTGACAGGTTCGGAGCACCAACCACATCCGTTGACACCGGCGCAGTCGCTGCAGGTGGTGTACCCTGCACATGGATCAGCGTGCGCAACAGTCGCTGCGGTGGCAAGAAGCACCGCAATCGAAACAGCAAGCTTCGACATCATTTTATTCTGTTCAAATGAAAAGAACGATCTCTCTTAAACGTCACGTGTGATTAAGAAGAAGAATCAAAAGAAAAGTTGCAAATTGGCCACGAAATTCGGCGAAGGAAGAAGAAAAGGCAAGCAGTTTGTTTGTTTTTTGTTCCAATCTCTCCTTCGCCTTCCATGCACCTTCACTACGTGTCATCTTCCACCACTCATCTGTTCAAGCAACGACCTGGAGCTCGTCGTACTTCTTGCCAATGGCAGCAATCTCTCCTTCGCCTTCCATGCACCTTCACTACGTGTCATCTTCCACCACTCATCTGTTCAAGCAACGACCTGGAGCTCGTCGTACTTCTTGCCAATGGCAGTCTCCAGGAGCGCATGAGCCTCAGCAACCGTCTTACCACCGTTCACCTTGACGATCTCAATCGTGAAGATAAGTACGGAGAACGGGGGGATGGCACCAGGGGCACCGCGGGCGCCGTAAGCGATGTCGTGAGGAAGGTAGACCTCCCATTTCTCACCCTCGGCCATGTACTGAAGCGCCTCCGTCCAGCCAGGGATGACTTGGTTCGGTGCGAAGGACGAGTGCAGGTGGTGTGTGTGTGCTGCGGAGCGTTATCAAAAAAAAGGCAGGCAGAGGCGAACACAATCAAAAGAAAAACACATATTGCAAAGCTTGCAAAAAAAAATAATGGTTTGCTGCGTTTGAGAGAGCTACAAGGAAACAACAGGCACCTTTTTTTTTTTAGCAGGTGGTGTGTGTGTGCTGCGGAGGCAGGTGGTGTGTGTGTGCTGCGGAGCGTTATCAAAAAAAGGCAGGCAGAGGCGAGCGCAATCAAAAAGAAAAACACACATTCCAAAGTTTGCAAAAAAAAATGGCTTGCTGCGTTTGAGAGAGCTACAAGGAAACAACAGGCACCTGTAACGGATGCCTGTCCACATAAACATGGTTGGCTGAAAAAAAGCGAAGTGAGCAGGGTGAAATGGTAAACGAATTTTTGGTTGTTTGTTTTTGAGTTTTCTTTCGTTGATTCTTTTGTTTGTTTTGTTTGTTTGGTTGGTGAAATTCTAACATAAACAGGATAGAGTGTACATTTATTTTCTCTTTGCTGCTTCGTAGCAGCGAGTTGGCTTGTTTTTTTTTTACTTGGTGCCGCGCTTCTTGCGCAGCTTCTTGGTCTCGCGCTGAATACTATTGGCAGAGATCTTCTTGACTTGGTCTCGCTTGAGCACCGCATCGTCATCAGGGTCCTCCGCTAGCTCCGCCGCGCCATCGTCGTGGTCATCGTCATCTCCGCCAATAATTTTCACTCTTCGGTTGTGGAGCGGCAATTCTACTGTCGTGGTGATGAGAGCTTCTTCTGCAGTGTCTGTGGGGACAACTTCGTCGGCTAGGGCCACGAGCTTCTGCTCTACAATTTTGAGGACCTCCACGACAGTTTCATCGGCGATGGCGGGTGTCGTCATCTCTGGCTTGACGATGGCGGGTGTCGTCATCTCTGGCTTGAAGACAGCCACCTTGTCCGTAAGGTGCTCCACACCGGCCTTGACATCAATCAACAGCCGCGCAAGCTGCTCATAGCGCTGGCTGTTGCTCTCCGTCTGTTGGGCCGCCTCCTGCAGATGCAGCTCGAATTCTTCTACAATACGGCGGGAGCCTAACTGACCACTGCCAGTGTAGCGGAGCTCCTCCAACTTCGCGGTCAGTTCTGCCTTCTCCACGTGCAAATCATCGATGCGATGTTGCGCCTCGCGTGCCATAGTCTCAAGGTTGCGGTGCGTCTCCTCCTGGGACACATACTTCACGAGGAGTTCATTCACGTCGGTGATGCCGGTGCCCTCTGAGATCGCACGGAATGCTTCTTCGTACTGAGACAGGCGCTGCTCCTCTTCAGGGGAGAGTGTTGCGTCGCGTTGCGTCAAGGACGCGACAGCGGACTGCTTTGCGTTTTGACGCCCAAGTTCCTCCTCTTGTTTGGCGCGGAGTTCTTCCGCTTCTTTTTGCCTCAGCGTCTTCTCTTTCTTCTCTAACCGCTGGGTCTGGTCAACCTTGCCCTGGACAAACAGCTTCCGCTCAGCAAGCTCGCGATCCTTCGCTTTGCGCGAGTCGTCAAACGACGCCTTGAAATCCTGCAGGTCTTTCTTTGCGGCCTCTTTGGCGTGGTTGGCAGCGTGGCTCATCTTTAAGAGTTCCTGGTAGTCGTGGTCCTTGGCCTGCAGTGTCTTCTCAATAGCAGCGAGTTGGTTATCGAACCCCACTCGCTCTTCACTGAGGCGCTCTACAATATGCTCATACGTCTTCTTGATGGCCAAGGCTTCATTGTACTTGATAAGGCTCTTATCCAGCCGGTTCTCGAGCATTCGGATACGTTTCGCCAGGTAGCTACCGTCCGTAAGAAGAGGTTCGCTCTCTGTTTGGATGGCGCCGAGGCTGTGGAGTTGCTCATCAATTAAGCTCCTCTGGTCGGCGGCCTCCGCTTGCAGACGGTCTAGCTTCAACGTAGAAACGTAAATGGAGCGATCAAGTTGTTCAATCTCCTTATCCTGGACACTTGCGCCGGATTTCTTGGAAGAGTTGATGGTGGTCTTCAGCTCGCTGTTCTCTCCACGAAGACGGCGAATCTCGTCTTTGTTTCGGCGGAGCTCAGCTTGGGATGATTCGAAGAAACTCTTGCGATCGGTTTCGAGAAGCGACAATTTGCTTTTGAGCGTGTGGATGTCATCGTCATTGCCTCCCAGACCACGTGAAGCGGCGATGGCTGCGATGCGACCGACTCCTGCAGTGTGCGGGCGTGCTGCCATCTACAATTAGTTTCGGTTGATATCTCTTTTGTTATGAACGAAGAGCAACAAAAATACGTTCCACAAAGACACCCAAAAAATTTCAAAAACCGAGCGAACTCAGAGTCTTGCATGAAGTCGAAACCGAGCGAACTCAGAGTCTTGCATGAAGTCGAAGATGACTCAAGTTAATCGAGAAGTAGCTCGCTGCCCCCTTCTCATACCCAACAAATTGCTATTTTGATTTGACTACAAACTGAAAAAGGAATAAATTACGTTGGCGGCCACATCTTCTCTCTATTGCGGAGGCGACAACGACGGCTCTTCCTCCATCGGCGACAAGAGTTGTGCCTCTACTCTGCAGGCGGCTTGAAGCATCTCCAATGCAAGTTGCTTAAGGCGACGAACATCGTCCCACAACAATACGCCACTATTGTTATGACTGTTGTGACTACTACTACTAACGTTGTGTTTGGGGCGCGATGCGTTGCTGCTGCCACTGTTGTTACGAGGAGTAGATGTTATTGTTGTTGTGGTTGCCCCATTAGTATGATGACTGTCGCTTCCTCGATTTCCCAAGCGAGGATACAGCAGCAGGCCCTCAGGAGGAATGATCGCTATTTCGTTGGATGAAGCAATGACTAGGTCACGTCCTGCTATTGCTGCAGCCGTTCGGGCCAGCCGAACGTCCATGAGCTCCGCCACCTCAGGACAGGCCGCAATGAACTTCTTCCAAGGACGCAGGTTGTGAACACCGACGCGCCAAAACATCATCTCCACTAACGTTCGGCTCAATACGATGCTAGGAGCGGAAAGAGTTGACTGATGTGATGGTGATGGTACGCTGTTCGGTAGTAATAATGCTGCACACCCACCTTCTTCTTCGCCATGATCCCGTTGCGTCATGCCCATCGGAGCATCATCACCAGTGCTAGCAGCAACTTGAGCGTGCTGTTTATGATTATGGTTATGAAGGTGGACGGCGGCAATCTGCGCCTTAATGGCACCGTAGCACAACATTGGGTTTAAAATCAAAATTCGCGTTGAGGAGGTGCTGATGGTAATGTTGTGATGATGCCGCTGATGTTGGTGATGTTGGTGACGCGAAGCAGCTGACGGCACGTCTACAGTGATTGAGCCCTCATCGGCTTCAAATTTTATTGTCGGATCGCCGTCATAGTCGATTGCGCTCTTTTCATCTTCAAATAAATGCGACGTTGAATGGGTGGGCGTCAACAAATGTTCTTCGTTTTCCTCATCCTCACTACGCGCGGTGGTGGTGGCAGGGCAGACTCTTCCGTTCTCGCTGAATTCCTCAAGGAGTCCCTGTCACCGTAGTTATCCAGCGTAGCTGCGATTGTTACAGTTGACTGGATAGGTACGGTGGAACACTGACTTACTGGCTGGTGCGTCAACAGCATGATGATAGTCTTGTTGTTCAAGTGAAGGTAATACGCTTGTTAGCTTTGACGGCAATGGCGCTGCAGGAAACAGTGCATCTTGTGCTTCTTGAAGTAGATCATTGATTCTTTGGACATCATGACAGTTAGCGTCATCCGTTGTTGTCAGTCGGCGACGCACAAGCACATAGTGATTTGAGTGTGCGTGAGGTGCAAGAAACGGAAGAGGCAACGGTTCTACCACATCCATCATCAAAGGCTCCGTCGCATTGCTCATCATGATGGTATGTAGTGTCCAGCAAATATCGACGAAGGACAATAGAAAGATGCTCCCATCGGAACGCAGGTCCAACTGCTGGCAGGAGGTTCGTCGCCGTCGATAACACACGCTGCAGAGAATCATCCTCTTCAGACCGATGAGCGTGCCGTGACGGCCTGCTCGTGAACTTCTTCCCTTTTCCCACCGTCAGTAAATTGACGTCCGCCACTGCACTGCTTTTTCTACTCATCTCTTCGCCGTTGTTGTGCGATGAGGCAGCAAGACAATCTTGTATTGTTGTATCATCATCATCGTCGCAGCTGGTGGTTGAAGGAGTGCGTTCCTTGGCGTCGACTGGAGCAGTCGATGAAGATGAGGATGATGTGACCCAACTACAATTAAGAAGAGTGCTCAGCAATCGAAGGGAGAGTTCATCTGTGTCTACAACGATGAAATGATCGTTCGACATTTTATACAACAACAACAGCGATGGATTTCTGTTGTTTATGTTTGACTGCCTTTCGAGAGGGGCAAGAAAAAACAAAAGTGTTTGTTGTTGGGTTTTTTTTTTTGCCAAACGTGACAAAATGCAATTAAGGGCTTTGTCTGTTTGAATTTCGTGGCAAGAAGCAATTAAAAGGGAGAAGTTGCGCGTACTTCGGTCAAAAGTGTAGCGCGTGTGCCAACTGGATTCCCGGCGAGAGACGCACGGTGAATACCCAGGGCGAATATTCTGTATTGTATGTGCGTGTAATCTGTGAAAAAAGGAAAAAAGATAAAATCCCATTTTTCCTATCTCCTCCGTCCTCGTAACGGGCCTCGTCGCCGTGCGCCTAAACAATGAAATCCTCAGTGTTGCACGCACCACACCGCAAGAAGTAAAACAGCATCGGTGGCAGCAGGAGATTCGCTTCCTCTGCACTCGACGACGACGACAACGATGGGTCACCGATGCGACGAGCCACTACAGCCAGTTGCATCGTGTTCCTGTACAAACTGGCAGCGTCATCTCCAACAGATGTTGCCGCTGGTTTCTGGGGAGAGCCCGCCTCAGCTGCTCCTCCAATATAGCGTTGTTGCTGTTGATCGTTGTGACAGCACCAATGGCTACTACCACACCTACTCACGTGGGTGTGTATGGCAGCAGATATCTTCCACAGTAAATGTTCAATGGTCAGGCCACCACCACCTCCGGTCACCATCAAATTGTTCATCAACTCCGATCGAAGCGATGACGTAGCGCATGTCTTGCCGTACGTGCACACGACGGGCCCAGTCACATCGTACGCCGGGAACGGCCTTCCCACCCCACGTGACTGCATCACTGCATTCGACCACACAAACAACTTTCCCCGTTGGCACCACGGGCAATCGATGGCGGAGAGTTCTTGATCGCCTGGCTCTGGGAGGGCGTCCTCCACCCTCTGGCGCTTGCTGCTGCCCCCGCCGCTCAACATGGTGGAAGATGACGTGGCGAGGAGAACATCGTCTTCGCAAGCAACAACGACGTCATCATCGCTTCTGCAGGACGATCGATTGCGTCGATGGGACATTTGTGTTGGGCTCTCTTTTTCTTATGATCGATTGCGTCGATGAGACATTGTGCTGGGCTCTCTTTTTTTATTCTTCCTCGCGGAAATAGAAACAAAGAAGTAAGCGACGTCAGTCTGCAGTGAAGTCGATTTTGGCAGTACCAGTGCGCAGAAGCACCAAAACGTTGCTTGCCTGCGTTGGCACTATTCAATATCAGGAACGGCACAAAAATAGGGAGAAAAGGCCTGCTGTCTGAGGGGGAAAAAAAAAGAACGGTTTTCTTCCTGCAGCAAGTCTGGAGTGCTTGGAAGTGCATCACATCGCAACGTGTAAATAGCGGATGGCTTCGACTCCCTCTGTGCAGAGAGTGAGATTGATGGATGTTGCTGCTGCAAGCGTTGTGATCTCGCTATCGGGGCTGTCGATGTTGCTGCTGATGTTGCTCGTAATCGTGAGTGAGCGGGTCGACGATAAAAGGGCGCCACAGACGGTGGTTCTTCAATGGCATTTCGGCAATGATTCGTTTCTCATTTCGATGTCGCCGCTGTCATCGTAGCTCCAATGTCAGTTGAGTGGAAAAATCGGCAACAAGCGGCAGAAACGGCAGCTTCACGAATACGGAGGAAACCTGCTTTAACGGGGGCTGTCCTTTCCACGGGGAGTTGATTATGAGACACTGTCCACTTGGCTGTGAAGAAAAGCACTAGAGGGAGAGGTTTCTCGAGTGTAACTTAATGAACTTAGCAATTTCAAGTCGTTGTTCAATACGAAATGTCTCTCTCTCTCTCTCGATAAGCGATAATTCCGTTCATTTTCGTTTCTCCGTTCTTCACTGGTTGCGACTTGTGTCTGTTCAACGGTGGAGTACACAAGATTCCTAAATTTTGAAGTACACAACAGCAACCGGAATGCACCGGTGATGATTCCCAATCACAAGCTCATGCCCTTCCGCTGTGCCAGACGACTCATCAACAGCTTGATAGTCAACATCTCGAGGGGTGGCACGGCCAGTGAGGGGGTGTGTGCGTCCATAACACTTCACTGGAATAAAGTGCGCATCGCACCTAGGAGCAAGGGCCACTGCGGTGTCCGGGTCTCCAGAGCAGTACCGACTAAACCCGTGCAGGTGAGGCGTGCTGGGGTCCTCTACCTCGCGATAATCTCGTTCCGGGGTGATCACCCTCGCTTGGGATACGGACACTGCGTAGAGGATCACAGCACATTCACCGCTGGCAGGGTCCGGGCGACTGTACCGCAGAGCATACGCGGCCTCGAGGGCAAAGTACGACCCAGCACCGAAGTATCCGCAGTCCGTTGTGCGCAGCGACCTGGGGCCGTCTCGACAGACGGCGGCAACCCTGTCAGGGGACGTTCCATGCCACGCAAAAAGCAAACGAGCAGACGGCAGCGGCTCTCCTGGTGCAACGGCGACGGGGATAAAGGTTTGCTTCAAACGGTTGAGGCCCGCGACTGATGCAGCGTCCGTTGGGTTATCCACTCGCAGAAAGGGGTTGACGGCGCGACTATTTATTTCGGCTGCATGGAGCGTGACAAATGCGTTGGCGGTTGGGTCATGGGTGCCCACTATGACGATTCGTTGTATCTTATCGCATAGAGATCCAGTCACCCTGTGGATGAGCTGGAAGCAGGGGTGTGTGGCGTCAAGGATGGCATCAGACAGGAAAATGTGTTCATGTTGGCGGTACTGCAATGCTTGGCACGCATCGTCGACGCCATAAGGTTTTAGCAGTGTTGACCACAGCCGCATCGACGGCGTCGGTTGTGGTTCCTCTGACGATGCAACCAAATTGCGCAGAGCCTCTTCGACCTCATTCATGCTTGGTCGATTCGACGGTTCCTCTGCCCAGCACCGCTCGATGAGATCAACGTAAGTTGGGTCTATTGTTGTCACCGGAGGCCGACGACCTTTGTCCAATGCGCGACCCACTTGAATATCAGTCTTACCAAGGCCATGATCCGTGCCCTGTGGCACTAGCGCAAACCACATCGTCATCCCAAAGCTAAACACATCGGACGCTGTCGTTGGACCAGTGTCACCAGCGGCGTATTCAGGCGCAATAAACATCGGTGTGCCACGCACAGTTGTCGCGGCAATACCGGTCGTAGATGCGATGCTCGCCGAGCCGAAGTCCGTCACCTTTGCAACCGCGTGTTGCTGCTCATTCCCAACAGTCATGATGTTCTCCGGCTTGATGTCGCTATGCACCACCCTGCATTGGTGCGCGTACTCGATGCCCTGAGCAGCCTCATGCAGCCATCGCAATATCGTTGCGTGGGAGGGGCGCGTAGTTCAGGCGCAATAAACATCGGTGTGCCACGCACAGTTGTCGCGGCAATACCGGTAGATGCGATGCTCGCCGAGCCGAAGTCCGTCACCTTTGCAACCGCGTGTTGCTGCTCATTCCCAACAGTCATGATGTTCTCCGGCTTGATGTCGCTATGCACCACCCTGCATTGGTGCGCGTACTCGATGCCCTGAGAAATCTCGTGCAGCCATCGCAATATCGTTGCTTCGGAGGGGCGCGTAGGTGATACAAGCACACCAGCAAGCGAATCATTAGCTAGCTCCATCAGAAGCCCCACCACAGTTTGAGTGTCGCCATCGGTAGAGTCGACAATAGCCACCACCCGCACGATGTTGGGGTGCTGAAGGTACGGGGCAATGGCAACTTCGCGTTCAATTTGACGAATGATGTTTCGGTGGTACAGTTTCAATGCATATGTTCGTCCGCGCCATTCACACTTGGACACCACACACGAGGAACCACCTGCGATGCTATCCCTGACTGACACGTCACTCAGCCTAACGCGAGGAAACACAGGCACTGACTTCTTGGAATTTGCAACTCCTACGCTCAACGTTGGAATGGTAATGTTGTTACTGATGTTCACCATCTGGCTGTTAACCGCACAAAGACGAATCACTACCGTAAATCTCATCGAGGACACACCAGTTGCTATGAGG
>CYKH01001873.1:0-31482 GCA_001460835.1 Bodo saltans | reverse complement strand
GCCACAGCTTCGTCGTCTTGTCATCGCTGCCCGTCGCAAGCAGCGTGCCGTCGGGACTGAACGCAATGGATGTGATAGTGCTGCTTGATTGCAGTGGCGTTGTGTGCGTGGCTCCCATGGGCCATGAGTGGGGCGGTGTGTGTTGTTTGGATGTGTCGATAAGAAACGTTGTACTTCCCGTTACTGTTGCCGTAAGGGTGGCATTGGTTGGTGAGTGGGTGGATGGCATTCTACCTCTGTTGGCAGGAAAGCTAACGCAGATGTAGCAAATGTTTAAACGTATGGGATACGTTTCAGCGATGCGGAATGATGAAGCAAATGATGAAAGGTTAGTGGCAATGGTGTGTTTTTGTGGACGGTTTGTTGTGTTTGTTCTGCGGAATTAGTACAACTTAACGTGTTGCTCATGTTGGGGCGTACAAGACAGTTGGCTTAGTCAGCCACGATCAGCACAGTTTCATCGCGGTTAAACACTATTCCGGTGACAATATTAAATTGTGTATTCACCCCAACACCATCCGCTTTGCACCCGCTACGAACAACGCGGTGTGCCTGGACGTTCTGACTCTCTCAATGGAGACTGGAGTCCCAACAACGAGAAACGTCCCATCACGCGATGGTCACGCCGTGCGCCCAAAATCCTCTTTTTCCCTCCTTCCTCGAAACGAGTCTCAGTCTCGACTCTGATCTGGTCTCGAAGAGAGTCTCGCGCCATGTGCAACAATGAAATCCTCAGTGTTGCACGCACTAAACCGCAAGAAGTAAAACAGCATTGGTGGCAGCCTCTCATGTTTCGTGGCTTACCGCGACATGGCATGAGCCTGTTTTGCCGGCCGACGAAGTCTTCTGATAGTGGTGAGGCCCAAGTCTTTGATCTTGAGGTCGTTCGCTACCTTGGTGGCGTTGTCGCCCTTAAGGCTGCGCCTCTTGACGGCGCGTAAAACTTTTATCTTCTCCGCCACCACCCTAGCTTTTTGGGGGGCTTTCTTAAGGGCTTGGCGAACTCGTCCCACAGAGCAATCCAATTTTGAGGCCAATTTTGCAAGGGAACAGCGCTTGTGGGCACTTTTCTTGGTCCATTTGCGGATCTCTTGTATGAACTTTTCCTGCCGCTGGGCTGCGGCTAAGTCCACTACTCGACGGCTCATAAAGAGTACTCGAAGGCTTCAATAACGGTGAAAAAAATCTCAAATTAGCTCCTTAGTCCTGAAAATGTAGCGCAGAAAGAAATACATGGAAGAGAGGGATCTACAATGCCCACAACTGAGGGGTCAAATACACCATGGACGGTTTCTCCGTTTTGTGAGTCTCCTGCAAGTACAAAAGTAGACCCGAATAAGCACAACTTATGTGCCATTGTTCCGCTTCCAGAACAAAATCACACGCAGCTTTTTTTTCTTTTGATGAGACTTCGTTGATGGTTTTTGGATGCCTGCCTCTCACGACGCGGGTACAGTGACGAGAGCATCGAGTGCGATAACGATTGCGTTCGCCAACGTGCGCTTCGCCACCTCCGGTGTCGCGAACTCTCTCAACGCTCCAGCACGGCGCGCAATAATCGCACACACAGTGCCGGCCTTGTATCCGAGGGCGTTGGAGAGGTAGCACAGCGCGCTGTTCTCCATCTCAATGTTGACCACCTTCTCCACCTGAGCATTCTTCCCGGATCCAACGGGGAAGCGGATAGAGCCGAGCTCGTCGACAAGGTCGGGCACTGTCAAACGACCACGGAACTGTCCAACAGCACGGCCTTGGCAGCCGTAGAAACCTGAGCCCGATGCAGTTGTGCCAACCACGTACGCCTGCTTATCCGCAGCGGCCTTCTTGCTCTTGTTGTGCGCCTCCACGGAGTTCACAATCGCGTCAACAACATCCTGATGCGCCTTGGTGGCGTACACACCGACACTGCCGAGCTGAGTGGCATTTGCCGCCTTAGCAAGTGCCTTCACACTCGCGGCTTTGTTCGCCTCAGGCTCCTGGTAGTAGCGGCACGTGTTGTCCATGCCAATAGCGTGGTTGGACACAGCAAGGGTACCAACCGACACATCATCGCGCGGGGAGCCGCATGTACCGATACGGATCAAATGGACCGCTCCAGGCTTACGCTCTTTGTTGCTCAGCCATGTGTGCGTCGTGATGTTGTACTCCTTCAGGGCGTGAATTTCGTTGATGACAATCTCGACGTTGTCCGTGCCCATGCCGGTGGAAAGGCAGCTGACGGGTGTACCCTTGTACTTCCCGGTGATAATATTGATCTCGCGATGAGATCCACGGAAGGTGATGCTGTTCTTGTCGAACTGAGCGGCAACGACTTCCACGCGGCCTGGGTCGCCGACGAGAACAATTTTGTCCGCGAGTTGGCTGGACTTGCAGGCCAAGTGGTAAATGACGCCGTCGGGGGTCATGGGCAGGTCCGGGTCGCAGCTCCCAGCTGCAACTGCAGGGGCCGCAGCCTTCTTCCCGCCCTTTTGGGGGGACGAAAGTGCAGGAGGTGCAACTGGGCTAGAAAGTGCTTTCTGGACGGGGCTTCCGAACTTCTTAGGCGATGCCGCGCCCAGAGCAGACGATGCACGAGCAGCGGCAGCGGCAGCAACCGCTGCAGCAGGGGATGAAAGAGCGGTCTTGGCCTTGGGGGACGCAGGGCTGCTGCTACGTGGGCGCTTTTGAGGAGGCATTTTTTTTTTGATGTTTTTGATATGAAGAGAAATCCTTGTTGCTATTTTGTGAAATGTGTGGGATCGCTCATCATTTTCAGTCTCAATTAATTCATACAAATGCACAATCGTCGGGCAGAACGAAAATATTTTTGTTTTGTGTGTTTATGGATCTCATGCAAAACCACAGATGGTGCTGTAGAGTAGTTTGGTGTTGGTGGCTCTCTCTCATCCTTCGTGCCTCTTTGCTTCTTCTCCCATGTCAGCTTTGCTTTCTCCGCGACAAGAAAAACACGCATATATCTATGAACGGAAAGAGGGGGAGAATACGCGCATGCTTTTCTTCTTGAAATGAAACAAACTAAACTGGAAACAAAAAAACACCAAAATACCAAAATACCAAAATACCAAAATACCAAAACGAATCGTTGACGACCTCTTTTTCTTCTTCTTCTATGGAAATGAACGAGAAACAAAACCTTTCGCGTTTTGATTGGATGCAAGCAGCGCGGGAGTTGAAAACAAAAAAAGGGTAAGAAAATAGCAGCGCACACCCAACAACTGGTCAGAACCATACTTGCTCGAGAACAAATAATGAAGGGAGAGAACACTTTTTTGTTTAAATGAGGGCAAGGTGTGCGAATAAAAAAATCTGTGCAGGGGAAAAAATCTCTCTACAAACTCAGTGACTGGTGAAACTCTTTTCTTTAAAATACTCTTAGACGTTTTCACAACACATGCATTATACAGGATTCCGCAAACACGAGCCAAAAGTTTCAACCTGCGCGCACGCGATGAAGGCAAATCTAAAAAAGCCGCAGACTGGTGTGGCACACCGTGTTGAAAAAAAATCGCTCGAGCACTGGAAATCCCGGGCCCAGTCTGCCGTTTTGATCTCATCACACGGTGGTGATCGTCATGCCCCTCCTCCTCCTCAGTGATGTCTGGAGTTGTCTGCGAATAATTTGGCATACTCGTATGAAGTTGACGCTAACACACCATCCATTGTAGCGGACAGCATATTCAAGCACGCCCCCGAGAAGAACACACTCGCACCGCCTCTTCTGTAGAGACTGCGGGTAGTGCCAATAAACGTGGCGCGGGGAGTCAACTGCATGTTGATGCGGAGCACAAAGAACGGATTGAAGATCAGCGACGTTGCAGCGGAGGTGAACATCGAGACGGACGTGTTGATCAAAAAGTTGTCGTCCTTGGACGTGACGAAATTCCAACGGCTGTCTGGGTTGTCCTCCTTCAGGTACGGCGAGGCTGCGCTGTACATGACGTCCTTCAGCTTCAAGTAGCTTGCCCACCAAAGCGCCGACCACTGGGAGCCGATGAGAAGGGTCATACCCAACCCACAGAAGACACTCTTCACGCCGCCCTCAGCGTACACTGAGCGGAGGGTCGCAAGAGCGCCACTTCTCGCAATGATGCCACCGTGGGTGGACGAGCCCGCTGTGGGAGCGGCAGAGTTGAACTGATACTGGGTCATTTGACGGAAGGAGATAATGGACAGGGGCAAGTAGATGAACCGAGACGAAACATCTGCAGAATACGCCGAGACGGCATCACGTCCGAAGGTGCTCGTCGTGTCTGGGATGGCCTCGCGTAGCCACTCGATCATGACTAGGTAAAGGGCTTCGCTAAGGGCGCAGGCAGATACCATTGTGCCCATGCCTTGCAGCAGCGCACGTGGGCCGCCTTCCGTCTTGCAGATCGACGTCAGCACCGCACGTGTGGACATGCTGGAGGCGTAGCCACAGGTCTGCTTTCTCGTGAGGGCTAACGTGATGGGATGCTGGACTGCAGTGCGCATGGCGCAAAGAACTGCCGCCAAAAAAAAAAAGCCACAGGTCTGCTTTCTCGTGAGGGCTAACGTGATGGGGTGCTGGACGGCAGTGCGCATGGCGCAAAGAACCGCAGCAGCGCATGCGAATCGTGTCGTGTTAAGGTCGCTGAAGGATCTGTTCACGGATGTGGTGTGCGCGTGACCGGTGGCGGTGTGATGATTCTCGTGAGAGTGATCACCTCCTCCAGCTACAGTTGTTCCTACAAGGTTGTAAGAGGAGCGGTCAACTGCTTGCGTTTCGAAGCCACAGGTCTGCTTTCTCGTGAGGGCTAACGTGATGGGGTGCTGGACGGCAGTGCGCATGGCGCAAAGAACCGCAGCAGCGCATGCGAATCGTGTCGTGTTAAGGTCGCTGAAGGATCTGTTCACGGATGTGGTGTGCGCGTGACCGGTGGCGGTGTGATGATTCTCGTGAGAGTGATCACCTCCTCCAGCGCATGCGAATCGTGTCGTGTTAAGGTCGCTGAAGGATCTGTTGACGGATGTGGTGTGCGCATGGCCGGTGGCGGTGTGATGATTCTCGTGAGAGTGATCACCTCCAGCTACAGTTGTTCCTACAGTTGTTCCTACAAGGTTGTAAGAGGAGCGGTCAACTGCTTGCGTTTCGATCATCTTTTAGACTTGTGTGGTGTTGTTCTTACAAATTAAACGTGTGTGTGTATGTGTGGAGGGAGAGAGTTTCTTGGTTGTCTACCTTTTTTCACACAACAAGCGCGAGAGGGGGAACGTATCATATCATTCACATCTTTATCAAAAGATAAACGTCGTTGTGGCCCTGCAAGCAAAAAGTGGGGGTTTTGCCTTTTTTTTTAGAGAATTGGCGTTAGTCGTTGCTCTTAACCGTCAAGAAAAAAAAATGTGAGGGGAAACAAAAAGGGTTGTTGCTGACCGCGTATCTACCGCTCCTACTTCTTGACAATCTTCTTTGCTGCGGGCTTCTTCTTTCCGTTTCCAGATTTCTTGGCCTCAGCGGCAGCAGCCTTCTTCGCGTAGGCAGCGGCGGCAGCGGCATTGCCAAATCTGCGGGCCTCCTTTTCTTTTTGGACCGTTTCCCTTTGAAGACGGGCCACCTGGGCAACATCCTGACGCTCCTTCTTCTTCAACACGAGGTCCTTCGGTGCGCGGGCTAACTGCTCAGAGAAGCCAGTCGATTCGTAATCGATGCCAAGTGCCTTAAGGGCTTCGTTGTTCTTCTTCTCGGCACGGCTGTACTTAATAAGCTGGGCCATAATTGGCTTCTCGCTAACGTTGTGGCGGTTGAGGAGAGGGCCGTGGGCGTTGTGGCGGGCACCCTTGAGGCGGCGAATACGAATGTTAGGCTTCGTTGGCATCGGTCGGTGCATAACGCGGATGCTAGCACGAACAGTGCGGCCTCCCAAGGCCATGCCGTTGCACTCGTCTACCACTGTGGGCAGAACCGCCTCGTTATCGAACTGGACGTATGCAGACCCCTTCGACTCATGGGTGCGCTTGCTGCGAACACAGAAGCAGTTCGTGACGCGAGCACCGAACTGGCCCAAGAATTTGTACAGCTCAGGCTCCTGGAATTCAGTTGGCAGGTGTCGGAGGACAACTACAGAGTACTCGACCTTCTCGCGCTTCTTGTCCTTCTTATCGCCATCTTCGCTCTCGTCGTCGCTGGAGCTACCGTCAGCGAGGTCACTAAGGTTGTCCTCTTCGTCGTCGGAGGAGTAGTCTTCGTCACTGGACGAGGCGCCACCGGCTGCCTTCTTCTCTTCATCGTCTTCCTCCTTGCGAGCGCGCTTTGCGGCGGCAGGACCCTTCTTCTTGGGTGCTGCCTTCTTCTTTGGTGCGGGGGCGGCCTTCTTGGCAGCGGGGGCGGCTTGCTTCTTTGCCACCACAACACCAGCAGGAGCAGCCTGCTTCTTTACTGGTGCAGGCGCCTCCTTTTCTTTACTGGTGCAGGCGCCTCCTTCTTGGCAGCCTTGCCCTTACCCTTGCCCTTAGAGGCTGAGGCAGCAGGTGCGGGGGCATCGAACTTTACAGACTTCTTCGCGGCAACTTTGGGGGCCACAACAGCAGTCTCCACCTTTGCGACTTCAGCCTTTGTGGGGGCAGCCTTCTCGACAACGACAACCTTCTTCTTGGGGGCCATGGCGAAGTTCGATGATTCCTTATTCTTTGTTTTGATTGTTATCAAATACGCAAGAGCAATATGTGCCAGACATCGAAAGAAATCAAAATGCATCAACATTTCTGTTGTCATTTTGTACACTACACACAAGAAACTCTCAAAACTTCGGAATTCTTTTGACTCACACACGTTACGCATTCCATTTTTGTACACATCATCACAAATACGGCAAAGGTTTCACCTTTGACCTCAGAAAGGTCCTGGCAAAAACGGCCCTCCCGCCACTATCTCTGTCAGCACATCATTGACTCTCCCAGGCGATTGCAACCCACCACCACCGCCATTGCTCATTCTGCTCGTCGGTGAACCGACAATAACAGCAGTTGCCGGTGACGTCCTTGACGGAGATGGGGAGGCAACTCCACCCCCATTATGAGCCCCTAGAATAGCTCCAATCACCGGGCGCTGACCTCCTGCTAGCGCTGCTGTTGGGTTGGCGACGACTTGGTTCTTTGCGTCCTGCCATGACTTCCCTATCGGTTGTGGTCTCTTCACTGCTCCTGCTTGACCACCACCACCAGCGCCACCCATCAGGAGTTGCTGCGGCATTGTAAGAGATATGGAGTGGCTGGCGCGACGAGCGTTGGCTGCCGCAGCCGCGGCAGTGGCGCTGTTTGGCGTGGCGTTGCTGCTGCGGCGACGACGGTAAAGACTCACCTCACGAAGAACATCACGCATTGCGCAGAACTGTAACACCATCGCTGCTCGAGATGCCAGTGCATCGTCCCCATAGGGCCACGCGTTGAAGCGGCTGAGAAGTTCCTCAGCGAGGGACGTAAGATCCCCCCACTGTGGAAGAGGAGCGCTGGTCGGACCGGATGCCGAGAGTGTTGACATGGGTGTTGGTGCCTTCGCCGCGGAAGGCGTCGTTGCAGCCGATGGCGTTCCGCGTGACGATGCCACAGATGCCACAGCGTCGTCCACCCCAAGCAACGCGTGCAGCTCCGTCACGACACTATCTTCATCCATGGCCCCTTCGATCCACTCGTACATCCAACGGCAACTCTCGAGAAGAAGTTTCGTGGAGACGCGCAGAGAGGCACCGCCCCCTCCTAAAATAGGGACGTCCTCAGCGTCTCTGTTGGTTTGCATGCCAACCTCACGCACGTATTCTAGCGACAAGGTTGTGTTGTTGTGATGGTGATTCTGAAGTGACGGGCGTTGAGAGGCGCTTAAGCCTCCTCCACTGCGGCCAGCAACAGATGATGACTTTCGGCGATGGTGCTTGCCACCACCACCACCACCTGCTGGGCCACTGCCGGTTGATGTCGCCATCGCCTGTGTTGGATTTGTCGAGGATAACGATGTGTTGGCAGATGCTAATGTTGTCGCAAGTGCTGCCGTTGTCGATGTCGCTGAAGCGGCACCACTAGATCGTCGACGATGATTAGCTGCTGTTGTTGCGGAGGACCGCCGCTCTGTAGCTGTGGCATTGAAGACACCAGTGTTTTGCGCCGAACCCAGCAAGCTTGAGGGATCGTCGTTGTGGTTGTTGTTGTCACTGCCAACTTCATCGCCGCTGCCACTCCCCCTCGTGGCGCTCGCTCTGCGTCGCAACGGGGATGGCGACGCTGAGGTCGTTGTCGCTTTTTTGGAGCCGCCGCGTGGAGATAAAAAGCTACCTGCTGACGCATAAGCTCCTCCCTCGCCGGTCTGTGTTGCCGCAGAGGTCACGGCAGCCGACGACGGCCTCATGATGGCAATAGGCGATGAACAGTGGTTTCCAGACGTGATGTTCACCCACCAGTCGACATCATAGCCGATGGGCGACACAAAGTCTCGGAGTGCGATAGCTTGCGGTGGAACACCACGATGCACGGCGATGGCAGCTGCTGTTGCAATGCTTGCGTTCCCAGCCATCGTCCCAGCCAACGCTTTTGAGGCTTGCGCTTGTAGCCCTGCAAGATACGTGTATCGTGCAATGTGGTTCCCCCAACACAGCTCATAATGCACAGGGCACTGAAATTCAGGGGAACACAATTTCTTTGCAATCCGTTTCTGCTGTTGTTGATATTGTTGTTGAGTGGCAACGCACGACGATACGGCGGAGGACATCGTAACAGACGATGGTGCGACAACATTCATTCCGTGCCCAGTAGGAATTGTTGCATCATTCCCATTGTCTACCTCGTACACATCTGCGTCCATTGCAGCCAAATACCGAAACAGTTGCCGCTTCGCTTCGGCACTTACCACAGACAAGCCACCTCGGCAACGTCCCTGCAGCAGTGACACAGTATCGAGAAGACGATTGCGGGATCGATAACGGTCCATTTTTGCCTCGACGAGAGCATTTCCGAAGTGGATAGAGCATCGTAAGAGTGGGCCACGTACTGCCCAAAATGGTTGATCTCCACTGCTGATTTGTTTTTTTGTGAGCTCGAACATCAGCCGTTCATCGCTTTGACAAAGCTCATCGATGTGAGCGTCCATTGTTGGAATTGATAGTGGATCAGCAGCAGCAGCAGATGTGCCCTCATCTCCACCTCCACCTCCACTAGATTGATTGGCGTTGTTTGTGGCTCCGCTACGGCGGCGATTTGCAGCAGTTGCGGCGTTGATGGAAGTATTATGATTGTCATCCTCGGGTGGCACAACAAGAGCGACTCTCGGCGGCGCAGTGCTATTTGAAATGAGAGGGTGGCGTGGATCAGGACTGCTTGCAGAGTTGCGCCCAAGTCCCCCAGTGACAGAAGGTGTTGCTGTGGATGACGAGTTGCTGTTGACAGATGGCAGCAGGGCTTGAGGCTCCGATGATGGCGGCACGGAGCTCATCGTTGTGGCGATGTTGACAACGGATGGCGGCGACATGCGCTGCTGCGGTTGTGCCTCTGTTCCGTCGTCGTTGGAGCTTGTGATCGACGCCTGTCGCTGCATGATATGAGCCTTGAGGACTGCATTTTGTTTCTCTTGGCGGACAAAGTTAAGACATGACTGGATTTCACGAATGGCCACCAGGCGACAGGCATCTTCAAGCTTTGCCAAAACTTGTGTCAAGTCGCCACGTTGATCTCTTGTCAACGGTTGATGTTGAACAGCAGCAGCTGCGCCTGGATGATCTCCGGAGGTACTACCGTGCAGGGGAATCATCGACCCAAGACACAGCGACGGAAGTAAAATGGTCCCGCTGCTTTGTTTCTTAGACGCCTCTGTAGTCTCAAGTGAGCTGCTAACACCACCAGCACCACCAGCACTAAAGCTAAGCAACGACGTTGACGCACCCCCAGCCCCTGCAGCCGCAGCGATGTCCTCCACTAGGCGCTGTTGCAGAATGACAGACGAAGATGCACTTGTCCTAAGCGTTGGGAGTGGTCCGTGGCATGCCGCCGTGAGTCTCCACGGGAGGTAACACGAGAAGAACTGCACCGCTCGCTCAAAGCACAACACTTCCGCGGGCTCAGTGAAGGACACCACGCAACAGCAAGTGCTGCTTCCACTGACACCACCACCTGCTGAATCATGATGATGGTCACCAGTTTCTCGAACAACGGTTGCACCTTCACACCTCTCCACAACCCCATGAACAAAGCGATGGAAGAGTGAGCGCATCGCTGAGGACTGACGCGATGTAAATTCAATGTCTAACAAATGGCCAAGATCGATGGCTACCATCTGTTCTTTGAGTAGGCGCAGCAGGCTTCTGTGGCTTGTTGTGGATGAGGCGTAGGTAGGAGCACTGTTGTGACGGTGACTGTGATATCCTCCTCCCCCTCCTCGATGCGAAGAAGACAGTGGCGTCACTGGGAAGTTCGCAGTGAACAACGACGCCGCGGCAGCTTTGCGCTGTTGCTCTTGAAGTGCAGCGATTTCCAACCGTTGAAGTCGGAACACGTCGACGGCATTGTGTAAATGCATTGCAGCTTGTTTCGATGCCGTACGAACAGATTCCATCATCATGGCAAGTTTCTGCTGTTGGAGCAATTGCTCTTCGGCGGCAGCGACTGCAGGTGGCGTTAAGTTCGACAAGCTGCCGCGTCGATGGCCCCCCGCCGCCGACATTCCATACGTTGCTGACGATGATGAGCCTTGAAGAACTTTGCTGCTGCTCGGCGGTGGTGGTAAAATGCCAGCAAGCAGTCCACCCTCATCCGTTGTCAGCATCCGCGTGACGTGGAGGACAGTTTGTAAATGCATTTGAGCGTCATAGATGTCAAACAATTCATCAGAGGTGTCGGTAGGCCCGAGACCATGCTCTCCCAGTGCCTTCTCCACGGGCAGCAGCTTTCGCTTCGACAGCGTCAAAGCCGCGCCGCTGCCGTTGTCCGCAGGGGGCGCCACTGCCAATGTCGGTGGCGTAACTTGCAGACCAGTAGGTTTTGCGCCCCCAACAGAAGAAGCATCACGAGACGCCGTCGCATCACCGCCGCCGCCCAAGCCCAACGTCACCCCTCGCGCCTTTTGAGACTGTTGTACATGGGCACTTCGATGATTCGCGAGAGCTGCTAATAGGGCCTCCTCAGGGGGATTTCCTGATGCAATCAGCAGCGACTCTAGCACAGTCTCCAGCGCTTCCGTAGCAGATGCGTGATGAGGGATAAGCTGAGTGTCACTTGAAAACGAGGCGTTAATGCCGCCACCACCACCCTCGCTCCGCCACGGACGACCGCGAATCTCCGCCATGACCCTCGCTCCGCCACGGACGACCGCGAATCTCCGCCATTATTGTTTTGCGCGTTGCTTCCTCGGCATTGCGGTGCCCTGCGTCGTAGTCATTGAGGTTGGCCAGGACGGAGTCTGCACTTAAGCACAGCGACGACACACCATCACGAAGGCGATCCATAATCCTACGAGCTTCTCCAGAGGAGTGTTGCAAAGGAGACATCGTCGTCACATTATGATTGTGTGTACGATTGAGAAATGAATTCGGCGATGTTTCGCCCGATGGTGAAGTGTGTCGCTGCGCGCGTCGCTGTGGGGACCCCAGCCTCAAGATGGGAGGGCGAGAAGGAACATGATGCTGTTGTTGTTGTTGTTGGGTGTAGTGGGTAGTGCTGCTCATCGCAGGCGAGCCTGACCCGTCACTAGGATTCCCGGCGATGGCGAGGAGGACTTGATCGTCTAAAGGGGCTGGCAGTGCGAGAGGCGCATTTGATAGAATGTCTGGGAGTTCATAGTTTCCATCTCCATGGGGGTTATTACTATTGTGGGGGTGATGATATGTGTGAGCTGAGTGATGCCTCACTGGGGACGCTGGGAGCCGGGTGGCAAGCCTCTCAGGCAATGGTCTCTCCCATCTTGGCGTAAGCCCTCCACCATCACCGCCCCCACCTCCTGCTCCTCCTGTCCGTCCTGCAGCCCCAACGCGTCGGGCGGAGTTTGGTTTTGAGTGCGGTTGAGATGGGTTCATTGTGAGGGAGTAGGCTGGTGATGATCCCGCTGCGCCCCCAATGCGAGGCGGTGCTCCTCGGCGGGATGACGCTGAAGACATTGGAGATCGTAGACTTTGACCTCCCGTTGTGCTGCCAAGCCCGGCACCAGACGACAGCAGCAGCTGCTGAAACGTTTCTTGCTGCATAATGATGCAAAAATAATGACAAGTTTCTCTAAGATGAAGTGATGCGGGTGTGATCACGAACTGTTTGGTGCTTTTTTCCTCCCTCTCTCTCCTACTGTCGTTGCTCTGTCACCTTTTTGTTGTTGTTATTGAGATGATAAAAAACAACGTGAGGAAGTTTATTGCTTGTCTTTTTTGTGGCGGTTGGATAACACAATTTTACCTTCTGATATTCTCTCATTGAAACTTTTGTGTGTACAGTACATTGGAACCAATTTCATCCGCTTCTTTACACGCATTGTTTGTTGCATTCTCTCTTTCCCCTCACATTGTACAACTGATCACTTTCAGTGCCACCGAAGACGACAATCCACAAAAACTGCTATTTTTTTTTGTGTGTGTCGGACTTCCACTTTTTTTTTTTCTTCCTTCGCTTATTTAAACGCAGCGCCAGAGAATTCACGAAGGAGTGCTTTTCCCATCATCCGCACCGCCTCCATGTGCGTCTTCATTTCGTACTTCTTTCTGTAATGCTTCATGTCAGGCACGATATCAAGCGCAAGGAGCTTGTCGTCCACCAACCATGCAGGTGCACGTTGGGATGTTTTCTTCGGTTCGTACGTGGGTGCTTCCTTTGCTACTGTTGCATCGAACGCTTTGCTCTTGGCGCGGAAGTCGGGGTGCTCTACGGTGGGGCGGTGAACGTAGTTCGTGCGGTCGTAGTGAGGATTGCGAACACCCGCTAAGAATTCGCCCAAACCACGGCCGATCATGTTGGGCACTGGCAACTTTGGCAGAGGAGCGGAATCTGACCTAGGAGCACCATCTTGAATGGCGGCGGCGGAGTCGATGGTTGGCGTGAGAGGGGCGACAACGCCACCACTACGCTCAATTTCGTTCATGAGATGCTTCGGGCAATTTCCGCGATGCTTGCGACGGACATGAGCGCGTCGTACTTGCGCCGCTGTTGTTCCTGTGGAGGAGGACGTTGTTGTTGCTGCCAAAGGATCAAGCTGAACTTTCGAAGCTGTGGTCGTGATGGTGCTGTTCAACGTCGATGATCCCTCTCCACCAGCAGAAGCAGCAGCAGCAGTGCTGCTTGCGTGGCGTAGCGCACGTCGGTGATCTCGCCTCGAGCCCTCCACCATGTTATGGTACAGCTGGGCGTAGTCACCTTTGGGCAACTTGTCAAGGTGCCACTTCATCATCACGTTGAATTCCTTGCGGTTGTTGTCCGCTACGGCACTGTACGGTAGATGCTGTGCCATAGTAGTGTAGATGCAAATATATCTTTGCGCGGGGTGCAATCCGATTGTAGGTGTATTGTGCGTATGTCTCTTGTTGTTGTCTCTTATCTGAAAATGTTGTCGAATAGAACGAAAAGTGGAACTCATCAATTACAGCGCAAAGGGTGGAAGGTTTCAATAAAAAAACGTCAGATCGCAATTGAAAAATGAAAGAAATTGTCACAGGTTTGTTTGTACAAAACACGCAAAAAAAAAAAATCTCTAGGTGACAGAAACATCGCGAAATCGACCTTTGTTTTCGGGGCAGCCGCGGCGGAGCGAAACAAGCTCCAGTCACAATTCTCTTTCTTCACGCCTGTCTTTATTTTCCTTCTTCTTTTTGTACATAATTTCTGATAGTGCTTCCTCAACTCTCCGTCCATCACACCCCCTCTCTCTTTAGAGGAGAGTAGAGTTACGATTCTACCACAACCTGCTGAAACCACTCCATAGCACGGGATGCAATGGACCCATCTTGTCGGATCTCAATGTACTCGGCAAGGGAAGAGGGGGCAGGTAATATCTGTCCGCTGAAGTCGATGTAGCAGCGGATGAGAATCGACTGAGCGATCCCAGCAGCGTTGAACACGGCAGCAACGACTTCCGGAGCAGGCAACTGCTGCTGCGCACTAGCGCCTCCTCCTCCGCTTTTCGAGCTGTTGGCAGAGGTATTCGCATTCTGTAGTTGCTGTTGTTGACTCGCTAGTAGCTCCGCGGCATACAGGACAACGCCCAGAGTAGGCTCGAGCTGCTTCACCACATCCCACCATTGGGAGACCAAATCTTCATCATTGACATGCCCAAGAGTCCGGGTGGCGAGGGCAGCGTCTTGGTGTGCGGTGAAGAGGGCCTGCGTCCACTGCAAGCGACCAAGTGCTAATTCATTGAGATCACCTTGCTTAAGGATGCGTGACGCAGTTTTGGCGATGGAGTTGGACGATGCTGCTGCTGGTGTGGAGTGTTTCTTGACGCCAGGGGGGGCAGGCGTCGGTGAGACAGTAGGATTCTCCGCTGGACGCTCCACTGGCGTCGACAGCAGCAAACCAAGGGCCAGCCTAAGGGGACACGCAGCTCGCAGCAGAGTCGGAATGGCGACAGCACCAAGCACACGGCTCTCGACGATGACAGTAGGTGACGACGATCTAGCGGTAACCGCCGCTTCTTGTTGTTGTTGTTCGTCGCTACCACTGCCAAGCAGCACGGTAGCATGGTCACGTACAAATTCAGAGTGCACCATGTAGGCTGCCAACTGTGACGATAACAGAGCAGTCTCTCCTTCACCGGATGGTTGTTGTTGTCCCTGCTGGCGAGAAGGAGGGGGGAATAGAGCCGTTGCTTTCGCTAGCACCACGAGCATGTATTGCCTTGCGTTGCTAGGCACCACTGCATCGTCGTTCAACGCCACAGCTCGGATCGCGTTGATTGCATGATGAACATCCTCGGCTAGTGCTCCATGGTCCTCAACGCTGCCGCTTTCAGGGCTGAGGAAGAAGTCCAAGTGTGCCTCTGCAAGCTGTGCGTAGGCGATAAGCCCATCCGCTGTCATTGTCCACGCCGCACGATGATGAGAGGCCAATAGAGATTCGGAAAATGTGCGGAGGTGGCGCTGAGTGGAAAGGCTTTCGTAGGCACCAAGGCGCACAAGGCGCGTGAGGATCTTCGTGGCGGACAAACGATCGCGTGAGGACTCAGAGTAAAGACCAGCAACTGCGTTGTAATACGCTACAGCAGCACATTGCTCATTCAACTTGACGACAGAAGCAGGGCGAGAAGAGGAGGAATTATCCTCATCGATTCCTGACCGTTTACGGCTTGCAAAGCCTTCTAGCACGGAATGCAGAACTAACAAGAAATCGCTTCGAGGTCGTTGAGACGAAGGCAACGGCGAGCCGCTGCCGTCACTAATGGTGTTCGACGACGTTGTCGACGATGCATTCAGTCCGTCGTAAATGCTGGAGAAAAATGCAGATGCGATTGCTACTGCGTTTGAAGACGACAGCAGCTGGGACCACATGACATTTCGCAAATTGGGGTCGATGGCAGTCAAGTGTTTGAAGAAGTAATCTGCTGCGGTGGGTACGCTGCTGCTTGTGGTCCACAGAGGCAAACCACCCTCATCCAAGATTTTTGTGAGAGTAGCAGAGATAGTAGCGACGGCGCCTGGTGCGTCATCGCTGCCTGCACCACCACCACCGCTCTTGCCCTTTCCGCCAGCAGCACCACCAGCACTGCTGTCTCCAGCACCGCCGCGATTACCGAATCGCGCCAGCATCTGTGGCGGAAGGGGCTTCACGGTCACTGCACTGAACTGAACAGCGTGATGGGTCGCCCCGTCATGATCGCCATCTTCGCCCGGGGCTTGGATCGCCTGGGCTTTCGAAAGGGTCTTCGGTTTGCTGGGGTGCTGTTGCCGCTGTTGAGCTTCCGCTCTGCGCTGTGCCTCAAGGCGAGCACGCTCCTCGGCTTGCCGTTGCTCTTCTTGTTCCGCTGTAATGGTTTCATCTTGTCTGCGTTGCGTGGTATGCTGTTGCTGCATCGAATACTGAGATTTCACGAACACCGGAACGCTATCTACCTCCGGCTCGTGGGCTGCTGGAATAATTTGAATCTCGCGCTTGGTCAACGCAGTGTACAGTTGAAACAAAAACTGCTCTGCAGCACTATCCTCGCAGTTAATGACGCCTTGAATCAACATCTCATCCACATTGAATTGATTTTTAGCGAAGTACCTTCGCAGTACCTTCCAGTTAGCATCTTTGTTCGCTTTCGAAAGTTTGTTTTCGAATGAGTGCAACTCTACTCCATTCCAGTACCGGGCACACATTTCTGCAAACAGGTACCCGTTGCACAGGTCACGCTTTGGTAGACGTACAGTGGTAGGAAGGTCTAACGTCTGCAACCATCGAACGAGTTCTCGAGGAAGTGGGGACATGTTGTTTTCGTTCTCTTGCTGCAAATATCGGGCGGTGTGTTCTAGACTCGCTTGGAAACTTGGAAAAATTGTAACTTACGGGGTGCACAAAAACAGAAAGAATGAGCAGACAAAATAAAATACTACACAAGAACAACAGAAGCATATAAAAAAAAAAAAAGTTAAAATGAGGTTGGTCACTTAAGCATTTGCCTTGACGGTGGCGCGGGGGTACGTCAGGTAGCCCTCGACGCTGTCAGATCCCCACCAGTGAGCGTACGGCGGGTCGGCGGCAAGCGGCACGTTGTCGCGCACACGCTCGGCCAAGTCAGGGTTCGAGATGTACGGGCGCCCAAACGTGATGATGTCGGCGCGGCCCTCAGCGATGGCCGTCTCTGCTGCGTCGACTGTGTACCCAGCGTTGCCGGCGAGGGCCGTCGTTCCATCGGGATTGCCGGCAGCAATCGCTGCGCGAGCCTTCTCAAGCGAATACGGAACGGCCGTCTTCTCATGGAAACCGAAACCAACGCCATCCAGGACTTCAATGCCCAGCGCGGCCCATGTGCCACAGCTGGCAGAAGATCAGGCCGTTGTTCTTGTGCACAGCAGCCGTCACTGGCTTCCACGCCTCAACCTGCTCCGCCGTGTAGATTCCAGGGGCACTGTACCACCCAAGGCCTCGGCGTGAAATTCCAGCACCCTCGCTGAAAATCAACCCGCTCGACGCACGTTCGCCGTAGTACTCGACGTGCATGTCCTTGACACACCCAGTCACCGCATCTGCGCGGGCACGGGTCAGCGGTGCCAAGCCAATGCGGTTTTTGTAGGTGATGCCGCCAGCGGCGGCGAAGGGCGTGAGGAGCTGGGGTGTGGCGGCCATATAGGATTGCTGCGTGGTAGTGTGTGTATTCTAAATAAGAGCATCAAGAACAAAGAAGGCGCATCTTGCAGCATCACACTGAAATATGAGAAAGATAATTCACGATCAAGAAGCAAGAATTCATCGTCTTTCTTGTTTAAAGGCACACTAAACAAATCAAAAAACGAAGGAAGCTTTTTCTTCGTGTCAGCAAACGTATGTATTTTTCGTCTTTGCTTTGTCTGGGCTTTTTTTTCCATTGGCCAGTTCATTTTTCTTCATTTTAAGAAGTAAGAGCTAATTGTCGCATAGTTTTGGTCTACCTGCTCGGATTACCTGATACCTTACCTTCTGCCTTCTGAAAGGCGGTTGTACGTCTCTGCCGTTGTCAAGCACAAAACTACCGCGCTCTTGAAGCGGATGACCACCATCAACTGACGACGTTCCTACTTCTGAGGCCGCACCGTTCGATACGCGACTCAGAACGCTATCACGCCTTGATGGGGGAACAGCAGCCGTCGTCTCGCCGACGTCTTCCTTCTCTGCTGCGTCATTTGCTTGTTCTTGTGTTACAATGTTACCGTTGTGATCCACCAGGTGCTCGACTTCAATCTCTTCTATTTCGTGTAACGAGATACCAACTCCATGAAGAATGCGCGCAAAGCGCCAACATCGTACGAGGATCACCAGCTGGGCGCTAGGTTCATCTTTGGAAACAGTCCACTCCACAACGATACTCACGGTGACAATCACAAAGTCGATCAGATACATTCGATTGGTAAAGAAATGAGTTCGTAACGCGGCGACAAGAACAAGAAGCTCGGCGGCGAAGATAAAAATAATCGCCTTTCCCATCCACGACAGAATCGTCTCCGCCTTGTGCAGTCCGTGTGAAAGTTCTGGGATGGCTTCAAAGGGACAGTCTGCTTGGGAGCTTTCAAAAAATCGCACTCGATGGTTCGAAGATGATTTACCCAAGTATGTGATCTCGGTTGTGTTACAGAAAGGGTTTGTGGAGTGATACGACGGGCTGACGTGATGAACGTCGTGCAGCGGCTCCAACACACAATATTTGTTCGATTCTATGACCAGCTCGGCAATGATAAGAAACACATCCAGCACCAAAAGTGCGGTGAAGAACCATTGAGCGTGTTTCGACTGAATTGCGCGTGCTGCTCGCTCTAAAATCGTGTCGGTGTGCTCGCCGTCATCAGGATGTCCTCCGTCTTCTTTTACATCATCATCGTTGCCTTGCTCGTTCGCTGCCTCGTCGTCTTGTGCCGTCGGAGCCTGCGTTCGATCTAGTTGCAGCTTTGAATTGGCCCGCTGAATCCGACGAGACGTTTTAGCGTCGTCAACTGTGACAACTTTATGAGAATGTTCGTGGGGGAAGAATATGTTTGCGAGAAGGGAATTTCGTACTGCGTACTTCTTTTTGTTGTTGTATCTCAGCACCGATGTGACAGATCTTCGAGGCGGCTGACGCTGTTGTTGAACCGAAGTGGCGCTGCTAGCACCGCCGTCACTCGTGGCGTACGTTGGGCGTGGTACGTATGCCGATGACGCTGAGCGGTGAACTGCAGCCACAGGAAACGTTGTGGTGGCAGAAGTTACATTCTCTTGAGAAAGATGTGGTGGTGGCTGTGATGAGGCGCCGCCATCGTGTTCAGCTGAGGAACCAAAGACGTCATCAGTGGGCTCGTTGGGAATGCGTCGAGGTACTGAAGATGAAGATGTCTCATCCATACGTGTTGAGAGGAGTATTTTCCTTTTTCCGGGTTTCTCTCCCTTTGCCTTCCTTCCTCAAAAGAACATGAAAACAGTCGCGAAATGGTTTTCCCCCTGTTTTTACGTTTCAATGTGTCCCCTTACAACCCAAACACACCCCCGCTCTCATTCCAGCATTCATGACGTTGGTAGACTCAAAAAATACGACTGCTACGACTTCATCCCGCCACCCTTATCAGACCCTTCTGAAGCATGTGATATAGTACAACAAAGGAAGCTAGAAGGATTGCCTCGGGTGTGTGTGTGTGGAAGTCTAGCGAAAAGAGAGGGAGGTGAATTGTGTGATTACAGCTTGCCTTGGCCGAGATAGGGCCGGCAGTTGACTGATGAAAAAAAACAGCGACATACAAGTCCAAGCAAACGGGAAAAAAAGGTAAAAATTAAAAACATTGTTTTTTTTCCCGGTTCACCAAATTTTCCATGCCATGTTCCGTTTGTTGTTTGTTGTTGGTTTTTTTTTCTTTTGATTTTTCCCCCCTATCTGTTTCAAACTTTTTATTTTTTTCTCATTTCTAAAATTCGTCGTGTTCGCGTAATTTACTTGCAAACAAAATATGGGTGTTGAAAGAAAACAAAACCATTCGTTGCGTCATAAGACACTTATTGTTGCCTCCTCCGTATCACTTGGTATCGAACACGCTCCCGTCTGAACACAGGCGGCTGAGCTTGGTGGCCATAAAAAAGAGGATTGTCGTGTTCACTATTATCGCCAGTCACCACCACCTCACCAAGATGATCATCATCGCTCAGAGTTTCATTGGGTCGCCTGTGTGGTTGCTGATGAGAAGAACGACGACGACTGTTTCCACCATCAAGGTGAGAATGGTAGTTGTGGTCGGGGTCGTCGTGTGGGTGGCGTGTAGAATTCCATCTTGTGCTTGAGCTTGCGGACGATAACGGTGGTGTCGTCATGGAGCCCTCGTAGCGAGGATCAATCCTATCGTCGTCCTCTTCTCTGCTATTCCTTCTGCTGCTGTGGTTGGCGCGGTGGTAGTGGTGGATGTCCCCACCGCGATCGCTTTCCTCGTCGTCAACCCCTATGTTTAGATGGCACTCATCGTCCTCTCCTGCAGCACTTAACAATTCCTCTGCGACGACATTCCCGTTTTCATCGATGATAGCCTCGACCACAATCTCTTCCGTATCGTGAACAGAGCTTCCAACGCCGTGAAGAATACGCGCAAAGCGCCAACATCGTACAATCACAACGAGCTGCACGCTCGGTTGATTGGATGACACAGTCCAGTCGACAATAATGCTAACTCCCACGATAAGCAGATCTAACACGTACATCTTGTTGCGGAAGAAATGCACGCGAAGCGCGGCAATGAGAACAAGCAGTTCCGCAGCAAACGCAAAGATAATCGACTTGCTGAGCCATTTTAATACCGCTTCCGTAACGTGTAGCGGGTGAGGCAATTCAGGGATGGCTTCGAATGGGCAGTGAGCCTGGGAGCTCTCAAAGAACCTTGCTCTGTGATTTGCTTCAGGACTTCCTATGTATGAGACGACCGTAGTGTTGCAGAGAGCATTGGTCGTGTTGTAGGTGCCGCCCACATGGTGCACATCGTGCACGGGCTCCAACACGCAGTATTGGTTGGACTCGATCACTAGCTCCGCGATGATGAGCATAACGTCCAGTACGAGGAGTGCGGTGAAGAACCATTGACCGTATTGAGATTGTATAGCTCTGGCCATTGCCTCTACGCACGTATCTGCAGGAAGGCTTGATGATGAGGACTCGCTGCCGTCGTCTAGAAATGTGATGACTGCAGCCCCGTCGTCGTGATGGTCGTCGTGTCCCGCACCATCGCTGATACCGTCAGCATGAGTGTGTTGTTGTTGTTGCGTGCTTGAAGGCACGGCTGTGTTGCTATTGAGTCGTTGATGATGATTCAGTGAGTTGGATGCGTCGTCGTGTCGTCGTCGTCGCTGCAGCGTAGAGGTGTTGCTTCTGCTGCTAACGCTCGTCGCTGCGCCACTGATGATGTGGTCATCCCTTGGCGTCAAAGGAAGCGAGGTGGAGCCATGATGAAGATGGTTGTTATGCCTGGCAGCCTTCGCCTCATCCACTGTGGTGACGCGATGAGATGCTTCGTTCGGGAAAAAAAGATTTGCAAGCAAAGAATTCCGGACCGCAACTTTACCGCCGCTGCGGCGCAGATGCGATGAAGTTGCACGTCGTGGTGGTACTGGGGTGTAGGCTCGAATGGGCGGCTGCTCTGTGTCCCTCCAGTGTGAATCGTGTTGTGGTGGCGGGGCTTGGCGCCACAGTAACGCTGAAGACGCACGTGGGCGGAGGGGCATACGATGATGACTGCTGTTGTGATTGTTATGATCGTGTCCTCCATCATCGGCACTATCGGCGCTGCGTCCGTCCCATTGATCTATTGGTTCGTGAAACGGTTGTGCGGCAGCAGTAAGATACTGCGACACCTGCTGAGGAGGTTGAGTTCTCGACAGTGCGTTGTTCGCTTCGTCATCAACGTTCGACAGCTGATTTGGTGGCGCTGAAATGCGCAATGCAAATGCCTCGTTTGGGCCTCCTCCCTCATCATCCGCGGCGTCGTCCTTACACTTCACTGGCAACGACATTATTCTTCTTTATCCTCTACGAGGGAAAGACAATGTCTTGATCAATTGAGCGAAATAAAGAGAGCGAGATATATCATCAGCAGCTCGGGTTTTAAAAGCCCTCAAACAACAAGAAGTCAGTATTCGGTAAACTACACCCAAATTGAATGAAAAGGGGCTGACGGGTTGACGTTGTAAAGCAAAAAACTAGCGAAGCAGTGCACACTTTGTCGTTCGTTTGTAACATTGAACACAATGCGAGAGGGTTTGAACACGTTCAATGGGGCAAAAGGAGGGGGGAATGGCACTATTTGGTTGCTGGTGTTTTTCACAAAAGCAAGAAAGGAAGGGAGAGACACGCTATCCCGGTGCGCACATCATCACAACGGTTGCAGCGCATACTACTAGTCATCACCACCACCGCCTCCAGCATCCAACTTTTTAAGCTGCAGCTTGATCCCCTTCAACTCCTCGTACAGTGCTAGCATTTCGTTGTCTTGCTGAATATCAGCAGCTTTCGGTGCTCTTCCTGTGTTCTCGGTGAACGACTGTTTCCAGGCGTTAAGGCGCTTGTTCAGTGCCTTCTTTGTTGATTTGAGTCGATCGACCTCACTTTCCACTTCTACTGCTGGATCGGCAACCGGTGGTTCAGACTCGTCTCCTCTTCCTGTGGTGGTGGGTGGCACGTCAGGGTGAGTTGGTTGTGGACTCTCTGCTGCTGCAACATGATGGTCGGGGTTGGTCGTGTCGGGATCTTCATGAGCTGGCGTTTCTGCAGCAGCCGCCTCCTCCGGGTTTCCACCGCCTTCCTCCTCGGCAGCAGCAGCTGGAAGGCGCTGGGGAGATTGCTCTGTCGTTGTGTTGGCACCGTTATCAGCCTCCTCATCCCCTCCATCCTTACCGCCACCCTCAGCCGCAAGCTCATCTTTAAGTTGCTGGTACTGCTGGAAAAGAGCAAACGCCTCGGGGTCCTTCTTAATGTCCGCCTTCGTTGGATTGCGTCCGTTGTTTGCTGCGGCGTAGTCGCTCTTCCACTGGTTGAGCTGCTTGGTGACGCGCTTCTTTCGCTTCGCAAGTGGCGTAGGTGGACGGTTGGCGTCATCAACTTCTTCTTGTTGCTGATGCTGCTGTTGATTTTGATCTTCGCCCCACTGAGAAGGTGCGTTGGGATCAGCAGCCCACGGCGCGAACCCATCCGCCGCTTGCTGCTGTGGCGCTTGCTGCGTCGTTGTTGCTGATTGGGCATCTGCCAAGGCCGCTTGTAGCTCTTGGAACTCGGAATACACGGCCGACACAACGGGGTCAGCAAGGATGTCAGCCACTTTAGGCTTTCGGCCCATACTCTCCGCAAACTGAGACTTCCATTCATTCAAAATTTTGTTCAACTCCTTTTTACGAATTTTCGTTTCCTTCAGCTGTGTTGCTTCATCGTTCGCCTCAGCATGTTCCACACGCTCCAACTGCTGTGCAGCATCATCTTCGACGTTCTTCGGGATCAGGTTGTACTCTTCGAACATCAGGGCCGCGTGTTTGTCCGTTTTGATATCACGCACGCCTGGATTTCTCCCATAGGTGTCATGGAATTTTGCCTTCCACTCGTTGAGGGAACGTGCAAGGTTCTTGCGGCGCAGAGCCAGAGCAACGGTTTCGTTGACGTCTTCAGGACCGTTAGCACCACCGCCACCTTCACGTTGAGAGACAAAGTCGTTCAGCTTTGTGTACTCTTCGTACACCTCGGCGATGTGCTCGGATGCTGCAATGTCTTTCAAGGTGGGAGGATGGCCCTCCTGCACTTTGTATTGAGATCGCCAATCTGCGATTTCTCTCGCCAGGTGCTTTCGTCGGTGTTTCGCCGCACTCAGCGGAGTCAGCGGCGCGCCGTCCTCATCTACTGCCGGTGAGTTTGCGCGGCTCCCTTGCTGTTGCCGGCCTGGCGACGGTGACACGGTTGTGAAGGCGACTACAGTGCGCGCCTTCTTTTGCGCGTCCTTCGCGTCGATATCCTTCGACAGTGCCTGATACTCATCAAAGATCTTTTGGATCGGTGGGTGCTGCTTGATATCTTTGGCGGTGGGAGCTTTGTTGTTCACCATCTTGAAATGCGCCTTCCATTGGTTGAGTTCCTTGGCCAACGCCTTTCGACGCTCTTTCATTTCTTCCGCGGTCATCTCCGGCTCCTTCTCTTCTTCTTCGTTGTCCTCCGCATTGTGGTTGTTATTCCGCTCATTCGCAGTAACGGCATCGTCCATTGGGAAAGACCAGCCTTGCTGAACGGGAGCTGGGGCGGGTGTAGAGTTGATGGGGATAGAATCTCTGTTGTTACTTTCAGGCACTTCGTCGCCACCAAACGCACGATAGTCTGCGATAGACTTGGCCAGTGACTCCTCTTCTTCTTCTGGAGGAGGAGCATTAATATGTGCTGCTGCTGCTGGCGATGTAGCAACAGCAGACGGCATCGTCGCAGGCAGCCCCATTGCCATCGCGTTACTGAGGATCATTCGGAGTTCAATATCCTCATCGGCCTCCACGTCACGTCGATTGATGTGCTCCTCACCGCTCAAATGTGCGCTAGCGGCGTCGAATCCCTCCTCGGTGGACAGGTCGAACTGGCCGCCACCACGGGTGGTGGTGTGGTCTAGCTCTTCGTCGTCGTCATGGCGCAGTTGGTACCCCACCGGGGGGACCATGCCGGCATCAAGTTGATTTTCATCGAGGTGGGTGAGGGGGAAGCCACGACGCTCCGACGTTGTGGTGGTGGTAGTAGTGGTAGTATGCTCGTCTCGTGGGGGAGATGCAGCAAGCTCTTCGCCGTGGCTTGTCACGCCTCCGTCGTCCTCATCTGTCTCATTGCGATGCTTCCTGGACTTCTTCTTTTTCTTTTTGGTGGTTGATGTGGCTTCCTCATCGTCTCCATCAGCAGCACCGTCACCGCTTTTATGTCCCGGCGCGTTGGATTCCGCCCCTCCCTTTCTTTGAAAAAAAAAAAAAAAGCCACGACGCTCCGACGTTGTGGTGGTGGTAGTTGCGTGCTCGTCTCGTGGGGGAGACGCAAGCTCTTCGCCGTGGCTCGTCACGCCTCCGTCATCTTCATCTGTCTCATTGCGATGCTTTCTGGACTTCTTCTTTTTCTTTTTGGTGGTTGACGTGGCCTCCTCATCGTCTCCATCAGCAGCACCGTCACCGCTTTTTCCGAGAAGGGCCTCGAGCTCTTTGACTCGGAAATATTTCTCTGCGAATTCTGGGTCGCTCTTGATGTCCCGGCGCGTTGGATTCCGCCCCTCCCTTTCTTTGAAGCCACGTTTCCAAATCTTGACTTCCTTGGAAAGAATATCCAGCTCGCGCTCCTCGGGGCTCATCTCCACCTCCACCTGTTGTTCAGATCCCGCTAGTGGGGCAAGCAGGCGTTGTTTGCGGGCAGCATCTTCGTTCATGGTCTCGAGCACTCTAGCGAACGGATTGAATCCTTTCCGTCCGTCGTCCTCCTGATGATGCTGCTCCTCCTCAACGGTGTTGTTGTGTTGTTCATAATGGCGCTCAGGTGACGCTTCGCTCATGTCATTTTCTGTCATACCACCGCCTTGCAGCATCGCAGCCTCCACGACAGCCTCCATCGTTTGCTTGGTTCGCTTTTTGAGCTCGTGGTACTGGGCGAATGTATCACGAATTTCTGGGTCTTGCGCCATCTCAAACGCCTCTGGGGCGCGGCCAGTGGACTCGATGTGCCGGTTTTTATACTCGTTGAGTATTTTGTGCAACTTCTTTCTTTCTCGCACAAGGTCGTCGCGAGACCAGCCAGCGTAATCATCATCTTCAGCTGCTGGGTCTGCCGCAGCTGCACCAACGTGGTCACCATCGCCGTCATCAAGAGTCATCGCGCGAAGCTTCACAGAACTCTGCACTCGGCTTTTCATCTTGCTCATCAGCTTCCTCCCCATACCTGCTCGTGATGATTTCGTGTGCGCCATGTTGGCCACCGAGTACGTTTTCTGGTACGCCGCGTCTTTGTCGCGCTCCTCATCGAACAATTCGTGGGCTTCGTTGAGTGCCTCTGCGATAAAGGCATTGAGTGCGCCGTCGTAGGCGGTCTCTTGCGTGTTGCCAGCGAAATCGCTCATGGGCGCATCAATGGCCATGCGGAGGGCCTCGAGCACGTTGGACTGAAGCTCGTAGGTAGCGAGGGGGTCGGCGTCTTCATCAAGGTTGGAGGGCTGGGGGCGGCGGATACCAGCCATTTCGTAAATTTCTCCCTCCTCAACTTCATACCGATTGGCTTCTGCGACAGGGTCGTACAGGCCGTGGATCGCCATGCCGGTGAGTGCTGCACCGCGCTCATCCAGCTGCAGCGCCGCGTCGAAGAAGTACACGCGCTCAGCAGCTTGGTGTCCTCGAGGGCACACGTACTGTGTACGTACCACCGTTGAGCTCGACGCTTCTGCGGCATCAGGGAGTTGCTCTTCGAACCCTCCCAGCGGCATTGGGGCTTTGTTCATGTACTGGGGGAGTGGCAGCGGTGATGCGCTCATCGAGGACGCTGCAATAATCGTTGTCTCGGTTGGTTTTGTGAATCGTGCAGCAGCAGCGGACTCCTCATCATCGTTAGTGGCGAGGCCACTAGCCAACGCGGCAGTGGTGTCCGTTGCAGTGAAGGACAGCATCTCTCCCGGCTCCCGATGAGGCAATGGTGTGGCGGCTGTCATTGTGACTGTTGACGGTGAGCCATCTTCGTTGTTTGTAGCAGACTTGTCTCCAGAGTGTGGCGTGTCGATGGAGAGAGGCGAGCCTGCGGATAGTACCGACATGGAATTCATGGTCCCCTCCACCCGATGGCGCTTCGTCTCTGGGCCATGGCTGGAGGAGCTTCCTGCTGCTGCTCCGGCTGCGGCAATGGCGTTCGCCGCAATGGAAAAAAAAAAATCATCGTTAGTGGCGAGGCCACTTGCCAACGCAGCAGTGTCCGTTGCAGTGAAGGACAGCATCTCTCCCGGCTCTCGATGGGGCAGTGGTGCGGCGGCTGTCGTGACCGTTGACGGTGAGCCATCTTCGTTTAAAGCAGACTTGTCTCCAGAGCGTGGTGTGTCGATGGAGAGAGGCGAGCCTGCGGATAGCACCGACATGGAATTCATGATGGTCGTCCCCTCCACCCGATGGCGCTTCATCTCTGGGCCATTGGTGGAGGAGCTTCCTCCCGCTGCTGCTCCGGCTGCGGCAATGGCGTTCGCCGCAATGGTGACTTGCACGGCACTGCTCAATCGTCGGCGGCCTGCTCCTCCACCGCCGCGCCCTGAGGACCGGCGGCGCCCTCCCACGAGCTGTGAACTGCTACCACTGAGCACTTGGGTTGAAAACTGGTGACTCGTGCCGCCGTTCGCCATGAACTCTTCCTCCTCCTGTGCGAGTTTCTTCATGGCATCAAGTTCCTTCTCGCGGTAATACTTCGGGAACATATCAGCGTCTTGTGAAATATCTTTCTTCGTGGGTGGGCGGCCAAATGTGTTCTTAAATGCCAACTTCCACGCCTTGACGTCGCCCTGCAGGCGCTCGTGCTCCTCTGCATTGTACTCCTGCTTGGCTCTCTCTAGGTTTCAAATCCATCAATCACGGAGGCGCGTCGCATGGTCGCCTCCGTGTCTTCGATTAACTTCTTCATGGCCTCGAGTTCCTTTTCTCGATAATATTTTGCGAAGATTTCGGGGTCTTCGGAGATATCTCGCTTGGTAGGAGGACGGCCTCGTGCAGATTTAAATGCCACCTTCCACTGTCTGACTTCATGCTGCAGTGAAGCGTATTCCGATGAATCAAATTGAGCCTTGGCGTACTCGATGGGGTCGACACTGCCGCTGTTGATCGATCCGATCTCACCTCGGAACGAACCACCGCCACCACCGGTGTTCCCTCCACCACGCATGTTGTTCTTCGCGAGGACGCTTCGCTCCATTGCATCGGCATCGTCCATCAGTTTCTTCATCGCCTCCAAGTCTTTGAGTCGGTAGTACTTGTCGTAAATCTCTGGTGAGTCAGCAACGTCTTTCTTGGTGGGGGGCCGATTTTGAAGTTTTTTGAAGTCCGACTTCCACTTCTTCACTTCTCTTTGCAAATCAACAAACTCCATCGCATTGTACTCGGATCTTGCCACCTCTAGGTCCGTAAGGTCTCGAACGAGGTTATTCTGTTGAGTTTGCATCGCGCGGTTCTGTTCCAGCCACGCTGCCTCTCGCTGGGCCTCCGCTTCTGCTCTTTCGTTTTCGTCGAGGAGCTTCTTCATTGCTTCAAGCTCCTTCTCCATGTAGTATTGTTGATAAATAAAAGGGTTACCAGCAATGTCTTTCTTGTTGGGTGCTCGACCATTCTCAAGAGAGAATGCAGCCTTCCATTTCTTGACCTCACGAGTCACATTTCGATGCGTATCTGCTGAGTACTCTTGACGGGCTCGGTTGAGCATCGCAGCGTATTCGGGATCCATACCGGCATCGACGACTTCATCACCGACTTGTTGGCTCATCTCAGACGTCACACCGTCGTCGCCCGATGTGATCCCGCTTTCGCTTCCGTTGTCGCCGAATCCACGCCGATTTCGCGGCGTGGTGGCAGCAGATCCTCCGTTGTTCTTCTTACCCCCACCATTCCTAGCTCGCTTTGCCTTCGCCCTAGTACTACTACCACCACCACCTGCTGTGGGACTTATCATTTGAAGCGGGTCCATGCCAGCTGCTTCCGCAGCCTCGCGTTCTTCTGGCGGTACAATTTGAAGCGCAATGTATCCATGAGTTGGTACAATTCCTGCCCTCTCTGTTGGGTCCACGTGCATAATCTTCACGTTGGTGTGGGGGACGCGCAAGATCGCTTTGCCTTCTTGAACTTTTGGTTTGTTGATGATAACCTTTGCTGGTGCTTTGCTTGTAGAACGCAGTTGGTAGC
Organism: Bodo saltans; assembly: GCA_001460835.1. Classification (NCBI taxonomy): domain Eukaryota; phylum Euglenozoa; class Kinetoplastea; order Eubodonida; family Bodonidae; genus Bodo; species Bodo saltans. The sequence continues at coordinate 2,994 of CYKH01001873.1, read as the reverse complement.
GCGCTTTGTTGTTGTTGTCGGAGGAAGAGCGACGTGCTGAAGCACCTCCCTTGCCACCAGTGGCGGTTGAAGATTCAGATTGACCCATCGCAATTCTAACCTAAAAATTGTTTCCGTTGATGGATATGAAATGTGCAGCCTCGTGCACAATCTTGAACTACAGTACTACTGTATATTTATGGTTTTTTCTGACTTGGGCACACTCAAAGGAAAAAAAAGCAAAAGTTGGTCAGTGCGACGATCACACAAATGTTAGTCTTGATCTCCACTAACACACGTCTTTTGTAAAAAAATTTATCGGCCAAGAACAATGTACTTTACGTTGCTCATCATTTTCTTGGGAAACTGTTGAACTCGTTGAAACGTGTACCTCCACGCCAACATTGGCAATGGGGTTCTCTTAGCAACGGCCACGTTGCCAACATTATGAGCAGATGTTGTAAACCACGAGCGCTGCTCTCGGTTTCGTAATCGACGCTGTTGCTCCATGTGAGTCGCATCAAATCCGTGCGTCCCGGCACTTGCTTGTTGCGATCGCCATCGAATTTCATGCAGCCGCGATTCTGCCTCTCGAACAGAAGCCACATACTGCTGAAACGATCCAGGTTGCTCTCCGTTTTTCCCTGCGACGTGATGATTCATCGAGCTCCCAGTCAACACTTCCTCATCGTGTTTCTTTGTGGAGGAGCTTGGCTCACGCTGCCACGGAAGCCACATGCCGTCGCTTGTTGCACCGAATCCCGCAGCTTGGAATCCAGCTCCCCCACGCTGAGCTTCGCTGTCGGCTGAATTCAAAGGTGTTGTCTGTTCTGCAACGGCAGCACGCGAAAAACCACCGCCGCCAACACGCTGCTCGATCAAGCCCCTTAGCAAACGGTATGCCTCTGTTAACTCGATCATTTTATCAGCACTTGCCTTTGGACCTTGTTGATCTGGGTGGTACTCCTTGGTCAACGTTTGGAATGCCTTCTTCAACTGCTTCTTATCGACTGGTGGGTTGGGGAAGCCCATCACCGCGCAGGCCCTTCGAATCGTCATCTTCTGTTGTCCAGTCGACATCTTGTATTCAATGTTGGGGGTTTACTTCGCTCTGGTTGTTTTGGTGTTTGCGTGCATATCTGTTTTCTCAATAGAAAAAAAAACAGGTCCAAAACAAAGAGAAAACGTTTGAGAGAAAGAGAAACGAAGCATGACCTGCTCAGTTAGCGATAGAGTGCTTCTTGAGGGATTGCGAGTTTGTCTTAACAACATAACCCTCTCCTTCTCAATCACACATTCGTTACTACCACCTCATCCTGTGTCTTTCCATGTTTACTGTGCTCTTCGTTGTATCAGGTGCCCAAACTAGTTTACCTGACTTACCCGATCACAGCGTACATGACCTCCGTGCTTCGAACAGCAAGGAATTTTTGAAATACGACGTCGATACCGTGAGCCCACGACGACAATGGCGTTGCTGCTGCTGCTGCGGCTACTAACGACGATACCAGCGTGCTGTACAACATTGGCAATCTCGACTGCAACTCAGTGTTAGCCACAGCAGGGATGTGCGCAACAACGCAACAGCCACGACGCCGTGGACCGCAGCGGCGTGACACGTCGTCCCCTTGCTCCTCGTTGTCACCCCCCACCTCCAGTTTCTGAGATGATGAAGACGCTACGGAGCGAGACGAGAACCATCTCGTGACGCTGTCAAATGCATCAACGTCAGCGCACACAATCACATCGTAAAGAAAATTATTTTCATTTGTGGTGGAAGAGTGATAAAATCGTTCCTCAATTTCAAAGAACGAAGAGTTGAAGAATGGATACGTCTCCACAAGTGCTCCTCCAGGACCGAAATATGCTTCGAGGGAAGAAGAGGAAGACGACGCGGCTCCATGTCCTCCAGACACGTGCGTCGCTAAAGTCAAAAGTGCCGGGTCAACGTAGGGCGACGGGTTTCTCGTGTTCTGTGACTCTTCTGTCGTCGTCGCTGGTGGTGCCGTCGTGGATGCGCTGATATTGACCGTCATTCCTCCGTTACAACCGCCGCCGCTACACGACGACAGCCGGCTTGTTCGATACACCAACTGAGCAAAAAGCGCCGGAGTCGAAATTGGCGCGTGCTGCAGTGACGCGCTGCTTCCAACAACGTGAACTTGGTACATTTACACCTCGGATGTTTTTCACCTCTTCTCCCTTGGTAACAAATTGTTGCTCCTGACAACGAAAACCAAAGAAGATTGAAGGTTCTCTTAGTCGCAACATCGCATGCCAGTCACGTATTTTGTAGTTTGTACAAGAGCAAAAAAAAAAAAAAAAACATCGCGTATGTATGAGCTCTCTCGTTACTCTCACTTTGTTTGTTTGTTTGTTTGTTTGTTTGTTTGTTTGTTTGTTTGTTTGTTTGTTTCATCTTCGCATTCTGTCATCCACCTGCTATTGGATGTGGCTTTGCGTTGGTTTAGTCCATTCTCGCTTTCGTGTGGAATTCTCAACCTCCGAGTCAAGATCAGTTGCACTCACGAAATTGTCTATTTCCACAAGATTCCTAAATTTTGAAGTACACAACGGCTACCGGAATGCACCGGTGATGATTCCCGATAACAAGCTCATGCCCTTCCGCTTTAGCACACGACGCATCAACAGCTTGATAGTCAACATCTCGAGGAGTGGCACGGCCAGTGAGGGGGTGCATGTTTCCATAATACTTCACTGGAATAAAGTGCGCGTCGCACCCAGGGGCAAGGGCCACAGCGGTGTCCGGGTTGCCAGAGCAGTACCTACTGAACCCGTGCAATTGAGGCGTGCTGGGGTCTTCGTCCCGGCGGTAATCTCTCTCCGGTGTGATCACCCTCGCTTGGGATACGGACACTAAGTAGAGGATCACAGCACATTCACCGCTGGCAGGGTCCGGGCGGCTGTAGCGCAGAGCATACTCGACCTCGAGGGCAAAGTACGACCCAGCACCAAAGTATCCGCAGTCCGTTGTGCGCAGCGACCTGGGCCCGT
>CYKH01001870.1:16953-28560 GCA_001460835.1 Bodo saltans | reverse complement strand
GCCCTGGTTGGAGATCAGCCAGGCCCAGGCGTTGTCCATCAGACCGCCCTGGCAGCCGTCGTCGGTCGTGTCGCACGACACGAGCTCCTGCTCGGACAGCGCAACCAGCGTGTTGCCGGCGAGGAACCACTGGGCCTCGATGCTGCCGGTGGACGAGAAGGACCAGCACATGTCTTTCCAATAATACTGAGGTTCAGCTGCCTCGCGGGTACCAACGAGTGCAGGCCCATCTTCAAAACTCAGGGCAAGTTGAATACAGCGGACGATCGCTTCAACGATTCCTATCGACTGTTGAGAGTGTTTGTCGTCGCTCCCCGTGAAAATACTTAAAGTCCGTGCCAATGCGAGGGCAATTCCACTTTGGCCGTGACTTAGGCCACTGTAGGGCGGCTTTCTGTCCTTACGCGGAAAAGAGCCATCGCAGTCTTGGGACGGAATAATCACACGAGTCACTAACATCTCAGTCAGAGAACGCACGAGCGCTTGAAGTTCGCTGATTGTCGCGAACATTTTCGGTAAGCAGCCACCAGCACACTTCGAGGTGGCTGAATGCCCTTGTAGCGTTTCTTGAGAACAGTCAGTAATGTACTGTCGGCACACCTTGTGAATTGCTGCGAGTCCTATGAGCAGTCCACCAAATCCGTTGATAATTTCCATATCGTATGGATGATGATGATGATGTTCATCGTCCCTATCTCTGCGTACGGAGGAGAACATGCGGTGCAGGAAGGTGACGACAGCGAACGCAGCCGTTGCCACACGAAGTGGTAAATGTTCCATTTCCTCGTCACTCTCTGTACAACCTTGTGAAACCTTGTGCAGCCTTGTGGACAAACAGGAGCCGCTGCTGCTCCACTTTAGGATGATAGATAACCCAAAAAGCAGCCCGCCAACTCCAGTGATGCCGATGGAGTGATTCATCCAACGTTGGAAGCGACCCCCACTATCAAAGGACTCAGATGGGGTGGTGGTGCTTGCGTTGTTTCCAGAAACGTCGTCAGCAGTTGTCGACGCAATGTCATCGCATGCCGCAAGGATCGGATTGAGAAGCATGAGTGCAGAGTTCCATTGACCTCCTAGAGCCAAAGCACACGCAACTCCCAGTGAGCCACTGTAGAAGTTAGTGAACTCCCAGACGACGATAGTAGTTTGCGTTTCATTCATCACGAAACACTTCGATGACCAATACTCTACACTTTGATGTAAGTAGCGCATCACGGATGCTGTATCTTGGGGGTTTGTCGGGATGGGTTGTTCATCTGTTTTCTTCATTCCAGCAGGCTGATCACCAACGAGACGACGCAAAGATTCTACAGCTGCGTCGATATCCGACACAAGTGTCTTCGTACCTGCTTCTGCAGCTTGCGCGCCACACCAAGAGCTTGAGGAAGGTTGGAATGTGGAGACACCGCCGCTACTAAACCGAGCAACAGGCGTGAGAACACATGCAAATGTTGTTGCGGCATCACAGCATTTTGATTTGTTTTCGAGGATACACAGTTCAGTGCAATCACCGTTGTGTTGTGACGAGACAAGCATCCATACAGGTACAATGCTACTCGCCAGTTGGGCAGCCTCGATGATCTCGACGGCCTCAGCAATGGTCGTCGCCGTGTCACTCCATTCTCTTAAAGCCCTGTTTACCAGTTCACCACCGTCGAACGACGGCAGCAGTGGGCGCCACTTTTGAAGCGCAGATAAAATGTGCTGGCGTGCTTCGTCAGAAGCAAATAACAACAGTTGCTTATGCATGAGGAGCTTGTAATGAACCGTTGGGCGGAGGACGACCCGATGCGTGACGCCAAGAGTAGAAGCCCATAGTATTGGTTTCGAGTGTTGTCGAAGTGGGGAGGAGGTGATAGAACGAGAAATGATGTCAAGTGCTCTACGAAATCCACTAAAAAACGGTTCGCCAAACGTATGCAGAAACGCAAAGTGAGGCGTTTCTGTTAGTTGCTTCTGATGTTGCGTCATTGTTGCTGTGGACTCATCAGTCGAAGTAGCAGGAGGACTTTGCTGATCCACGAACTCAACTCTAAATTAATTAGTACCGTCTGCGATGATCACAGGCCGAAACGTTTTCGAGACGTATTTTGTTTGGAACGCTGAGGTAGCTCCATTCAATACTTTACCATCTTTCTTGCTTTCCCGAAGGTCTTCAATCAGCCCAGTTAGCAGTACAAGATCGTCAGGAGCGCATCGATCTGGGGCGATGCTGCCAGGTTGCGGCGTAAGAACAGTTTCACCATCGATTAAAACAGGAAAGTCATCGGGTGTGCGAATCACGTTCTGCACGTGTCCATCAGTAAGACGGACACAGGCAGCGAATGCAAGAAGCGCACCGCAACGCATCTGAAACGCTTGGTCACCACTAATGTTGTTGTTGGTAGCAGCTGAAGAGTTGGTTGAGCTGGTGCCACTGGTTCTTGACGGTATCATCGTCTCCCAGGAGTAGCAGCATGGTGTCAAAGAGTGTTGCTACGCTTGAACAGGCATCGTTGTTGCCCCATTCCCCTCCCCTATGATGAAACAGGTGCAACTGCTACCACCGCTCATTATTTTACGATGGCATGCACTGCAACAAGACAGGATGAATGGAAACTGTGGTATCATCGCTTAAGATCGTCTCGTCCTCGTCACTTGAGACCCGATTGTGATGAGTTGAGTCGAAATTGACAACATTTGCAGAGTTGTGGAGGATGCGCTCAACGAAGCCGCTCAGCCTGAAGTTCCCTGAATCCCCCCTCGGCTTGTACACTAGCTTCGTCGAGACGCCATGAAGAAGTTCGATAAATGAAAAGAGCACTGGGTCACCACCTGCGTGTGGATCGGCGTCAAAAAACTCAAGGCGGTCCAACACGACAGCAGATACAACGCTACTGTTATGCAAAGGCCCATCATCATCCTCACGAATTTCCACCTCACCACGCCAACGGCAAAAGTCTTCACTCATTGGAGCAAGTCTCAAATCGAAATCTAATTCAAGTGAACGCTCATTTTTGCAGTACGTGCTGTAAAAGTAAAAGGGGACGCGCGAAAAAAAATGATTTTATTTTCCCTGAGAAAAAAAAAATAGAGACACCTCCTATGTTTTCCCTTAGCCGCTCTTCACGGGCATCAAATTTAAGACTTGTTGCAAAGATCCTTGAAACTTGCGTGCGCTTACCATCGCGCCTGGCTTGCCAATGATGGCATCGCACCCATTCTCGGTCGGGCCGCAGCAGATCTGGGTCACGCGGGCATCGTACGAGATTTTACGCCGCGCAGCAGTTTCAGTAATCTGCTTCTCAATCGAAGCAAGCTGTTGACTCATTTTCTTACGCGTCTGCGAATGAGATGAAGCACAAGCAATAGGATCAAAGCTCACAGAGACTACGCAGAAGCAGGAAAATAATTGTGGTGAATGTTCTCTCGTTCTGCTTCACTGAAATGCTTAACAATTACTTCAACATAGAATAGTATTGTCTAAAGTAGCACACGGAATGATAACGTAGAAAACAACACACTTACCCAAGCAGCACATATGCACTGACTTCAACAGTTAAGGTGCTAGCGAGCATTTGCAGCAGCAGCAGGTAGATCGTTGTTTGTAGTGACTTCTTTTCTGCGTTTCCAACGATTACTTTCATGACATTTGATGCGAAAAGTGCCTTCACCATCAACCCAAAAAAGGCATCACGATTAGTTTGCATCTTTTTTAACATGTTTACCTCGTTAGACGATGAAAAACAACAACAAACGAGTGTCGTAACAAAGTATCAGAATTAAAGATCAGATCAACTCTCTGTTGCCATCTTCAATTCACTTCCCTCGGGTGACGGATTTATACAGACAGCTATTAATTTGCCATTTTGATGTGACCTCAACCACCAATCGAAAACTTGTGGTGATTCGATCGACGGTCATGTTTCTTCTTTCCATCCTGCCGCAGATTCCGTTTCTCAAGTGGAACGAGAATACAACTTTTTGGCGGCTTAGCATTTGACTTCCATTTTTCACGAAAAAGGAGCTAATATCTTGCTTGTTTTCCTTCAGAGCTTCTGTACATTTTTCTGGCGACGCTCAACGAGCAAACGAGCGAGGAATAGAACCAAGTTCGTTGCTCAAACGTTGCTCCTAGAGTGTTTTTCCTCAACTTTTGCGTACCACAGAGGCTCATCAAAAATACACACACTTGAAATAATGGATACGAGCACAAGAGGGGGAGAGCAAGCTTTGGGAATTGGATGCATTGCTGACGATTGGAATACGATAAAAAAAAAGGAACAAAGCTACACGATATATTTCAAAAACAACAAAAAACATTACACTCGCGATAGGCACGTGACTTTCGGCGTTGCTTGGATGTTCCAACCATCTTCGTGGGTGAATCCAAGGGGTTGTAAGTGGAAGTCTGGAGACAGGATCGACAATGTGTCCTCAGTGTTGTGCCCAGTACCAAATGCTGTTCCCGTTGCGCTCCAAAATTGTAGCTCAACGGCGATGTCCTCAATGTCGCGCGCATCGAAAAAGTCGCACGCTTTTGCTTCACTTCCGACCAGCGCCACATCGTCTTTTGTTGTCGGCAGCTGTTTCCCGGCGTCGACATCACTGACGACATGGAGCGCTTCTTGGTCCTCATCGGTGGTGCCTCTAAGCATGTTGGAAAGCATCAAATCATTTTGGTTCTTATCTGCATTACGCAAGCGAATCCACCGCCGCCGAATTCCTACGAACAGAGCATGCACATCAGCAACGACTTTGCACAAGGAGACACCGACGGCGCCGAGAATACAAATGAGTGAAGCGTCCACGAGCCAAAGTAATGATGGGCTGGTGGAAGCAGCAACAATAAGCTGCGCACCAACGCTAAGGAATGTGAGCGCCAAGTTCAAAATGGTGGCTACATGGGCGAGAAGCGATGTAAATGGCCGTGCGATAAGACAGACGATGAGTTGCACGACGAGCAACGCCACTACGGCACCAGTGGCAACTTGACAAAGGATCAGGTTTCCTTGATCGAGACCACTTGCAATGGACAACGCCGTGACCACGCATAGCAAGACATTATCAAGGCAATAGTACCACAGTAGCCTATACTCCAAGAGTAGCACTTGGGCAGATGATGGTGTGCCTTCCGATGAGAGCGCAGCTGCGGAGGGCTGCCACTTCCACCGGCGTTCCACCCCGCTCAGCGCAAATGATCTCAGTTTCCCTGCGAGGTGCGTTGGTGCTGGTGGCGGTGAAACTGTCGTTGGTCGATGGGTACACAACCACTTTGCATCGCTTCCGTGCGCCTTGACAAGCCACACCCACAATACCCCAACAACCGGCGCGATGGGCAATAGCAAACCTGCAACCATTAACGATGTGTCGATTCCTCTGCAGGTGCTGCTGCTGAGGCGGGTGCCCAAAAAGACAATACTTGATGTTGTGGAGGGAATCACAATGGTCAATATTGGCAAGAGGGAGGATGGCAGAGCCATGATAACGGCGGCCTTAAGAACCGATTCATTCCGCAAAAAGGCCCAGCTGAAGCTGATGAAAGTGAGAAGCACTCCAACTGCCCCCACTACTACGAAGTTACTGATGATCGCACTGCGCGCCGACACAGAAGCTGCAGAGTCGGCTGTGCAGAGGGAGAAGTCCAAGTCAATGACGCCCCTACTGACCGCAGCATCCGCATCGCACATCACCATGCTACGGATCGCCATGGTGCGGGCTAGCGCAGGAGCGGAAGACGGGCTGCCACTTAGCAGTGACACGATCTGTGAAGATTGAATCGTAGTGGTCACTTGCTGAGCAAATGCCCGGGATAATCCAGGAGAGTTGACGTTGACAAGCATTTCAAGAAACGGAGATGAGCCGCATGCTAACGTGATTACAATACGGAGCACTTGGTCAGAGTACGCAAGTGACAAACCAGCGCCCACCCATCCGCCACTAATAGGAGGCTGAAGGGTTACGAGATGCCAACTGCCAGTGACTGCCGCGACGGACTCCCATTTCAGTGGCTGCCCGTTGAGTGTGACGTTTGCTAACGACCAATACGAAGCGAAGGGTGATGCCACAGTAACGTTGAGAATGAGAGCGATAGGGTTGTCAATGAGTTGACGACGGTTCAATGGCTGCACGTTGATGACAACCGAACTTTTAACAGAAACAGAAGAAGCAGCCGACGAGATGGGCATCGGGCTCATGGGAGGTTCTACTGGGGCTATTGCTGCTTCTGCCCGCCTGCCAGTATTGTTACCATTCTTCAAGCCATTGGTGACATTAGCTAACCCTATAAAAATGCTAGAGAAATTTAGCGCTAAACAGTCCCACGTAGAGACGGACGCTGAAACGTTTTGTGATGGAGATCCGTCAGTCACTGTGAACGTCACTGACGCGGAGGCACTACAACTACACGGGACAACGACGACGTTGTCGTGCTGCTGAGCTCCACGTGTGAAGATGTCAGCGATAGAGCGACACCGGTCCTTGTCACTTGGGACGATATCGAAGAGGTTAAGTAAATTTTCGATGGAGTTTGCATGCGAGAGGTTGATTTTGTAACTGAGGATGTCGAAGTGATTGAATACTCGAACGACATCGATGAGCCCGATGGCGTTATGCCTGAGTGTTGTGTCGGGGAAAAGCAGAGCGAGAAGGTAGATGACCGCTGCTGAGATAATGATGCATTTGAGAGGCTCCTTGCGGCGCTGAGGGTCTGCGTAGCGCTTGTCGACTGAGCTGTTGATGAAGAATTGCATGCAGAGCACAGCGATGAGCTGATTGAAAACGCTTCGCTAATCGTGAAGCAGCCTGCATCGACCGCAAAGGTAGCAGGGCAACGGCTACCACCGATAGTCGAGATGGACGCCAATGTTGTTGGTGCGGAGCCACAGATGCTGTTGTTGCACAAATCAACAGTCGCCTGCTGAAAAACGTTACCCCAGCTGAATGGGAGGGGGCCACTAATTCGGTTGGAGGATAGGTTGAGCAGCGTTAACGATGGCCCAAAGTTCAAAAAATTTGGGAGGCTGCCGCGGAAAAAGTTGTTCTGCAGTTGGAGAGATGTCAAATTGGAAGTCATCAAGTTCTTTGGAATTTCGCCTACAAGTGCGTTGTTGGCAAGGTTGAGGTCGTGAAGCGCACTGCCGACCGCTACGCCGACGCCAAGAGTGTCGGCAAAGTTGTTGTGCTGCAGCCAAAGACGTTCCAGCGACGGGAACGCAGAGAGCAGCGATGCCAGTGATAAAGCAGAACTATTTAGCAAGTTGCTGCTCGCATCCAGCGAATTCAATGAGGTCATAGTCGTTGCCCATGCAGCAGGCACGCCGCCTATGAAAGCATTCTGAGACACATTGAGTGCCGCAATCGATGGCAGCAGGAAACTCCAGTTCGCTGGCAACAGTGCAGGTGGGAAAAGATTGTTGCTGATGTTTAGCATTGTCAATGCTGAGGGCGATGCGAAAAAATTCATCGAGGTAAGGTTGTTATTGCTGATGTCCAGATGCAAAAGATTCCGAGATGACGACAAATTCAACGAGCTAAAACTGTTGTTCCAAAGAATCAATGTTTTCAGCGCTGGCGGAAGTTCCGCGGGGATCGGGCCGCTGAGAAAGCACGAGTGCGCGTCAAGCTTCACCAGGGCAGCAAGATTCGACCAGTTTGCTGGTAGTGGCCCAATAAAACGATTCTCGCCGATATTGAGCGTCACAAGTAGTGGCACGTAGCTCGGCAGGTCAGCGGGGAGGGCGCCACCCAGTTGGTTGCGCGATAAGTCTAGCGCTTTGAGATTGGTGCTAGCGAGCATAAGTGGAAACGTGCCTGAGAAGCCGCACTTACGCAGAATAACTGTTGTGAGATTCACCCACGCTAAGGCACCCACGAGCCATGCATACGGAAACACGACAGGAAACAAACCACTAAGAGAGAACCGAGTGAGGTTCGGGAATATTGTGTTGAGGGTTGAAAGTGTTCCACTAAAGTTGTGGGCATCACCGCCAAGCAGGAAGTGCTGCAATGACATAAAGGGCTCACTGGACGACGGGACTGGCACAGGGCCTGTGAGAGCGTTGTTGTGGGAGACGTCAAGGGACCACAGTTTCGACGGGAACGTCCCACCAGAAGAGGAGAGCTGGCCAGTGAGGTTGCTCCCTGACACGTTAAAGCGCTCGAGGTCAGGCAACTTCATGAATTCCGGCATCGTGCCGCTGAAGAAGTTGCCGCCTAGCAATATGACGGTGGCGACGCGCGAACAGCCTTCCTCCAGCACAGCACCAAGGATGGAGGACAGCGTCCCTGTGAGACCCTGATCGGTGGCGTCTAGCGTGAGAAGAGTGTCGCAAAGCGGGCGATTGAGTTCAGGCAACGTCCCGCTGAACGCGTTGCCACATGTTAGGTTGATGTGCGCTAAGCTGAAGAATTCACTCCATGAAGGAACAGGGCCAGTCAAGAAGTTGCAAGAGACGTCTAGCAGCGTCATCGACGAAAAAGGAGGAAGGAAAAGTTGTCCCGTGAATTTGTTGAAGCTGATGTTCAACTCCTGCAAACTAAAGGAGTTGCTCAGTAGCGGCACTGAGCCCACGAAGTTGTTTGCGGAGATGTCTAGGAACTCGATGTTGCCGAAGTTTTCGCCAGGTGGAAACGTGCCGCTAAACTGGTTGTTGCTGGCACGGACTTCGGAGAGGCCTGTTGTGACCGCCCCGTCGAACAGACTTCCGGTGAATCTGTTGCCACGATCCACGCGCAGAACATTGAGGTTGGGGAGGTTGGCGAGGCTGCCGGTAAATGCGTTGCCTGCGAGGTCCACGGTGTTCAAGCTCGTCGCCAAGTCCCAGTTTGGGTGGGCCCCACTGCAAAAGTTGTCGTTCAGCTTCAATGTGTTGAGGGACGAGGAAATGATAAAGCTGCAGTCTGGGCCAATGCGGTTAAAACCGAGGTCGATTGCGGTGAAGCTTATACTGGAAAACGTCAGTGTCGAGATGTTCCCCGAGATGGCGTTGCCGTTTACGTACAGTTGTTGCAACGCCGGAGAGGCCCATGTGAGGGGCATCTGCCCGGTGATATTGGACCACGCTGCGCTCAAGTAGGAGATGCCATTGAGCTCTCCCCAGGTTGCCGGAATGGAGCTCCCAATACGGTTGTTGTCGATATTAATGTAGCTCAGGTTACCCATCGGAGTAGTAGAAGAGCCCCACGATGGCAGTGGTCCAATGATGCCGCATGAGGAGCATTCGAAAACCGCCAAGTTCGCAAGTTGCCATAAAGGAATGGTGCTGTTGATGGGGTTGTTGCTGAGAGCTAATGTGATCAAGGCGCCCCAACCGACGACCGTGGTAGGTGGCGGACCAATGATGGTGTTTTTTGATAAGCTGAGAAACGTAAGTGAAGTTGTGGTATGCCACTGAGGGAGAGTGCCACCCAAGCTGCTGCTGACGATGGCGAGAGACGTGAGGCTCGCCATCTGGGTCCACGTTGACGGGAACGTTGCTCCGCTCAAGCTGGCATAGAAAATGCCGATCGACGTCAAGGCCGAACTGCCCCAAGAAGTGGGAAGAGGCCCAACAATTGGCGTGCCATCCAACATGATGGATTTAAGATTTGCAAAGGACGACCAACTGCTGGGCAGGGGAGCGAAGAGGTATTCGCAGCCATAAATGGTGATGGATGTTAGGGTTGTAAGAGAGGTCCACGATGCAGGGAAAGTAGACGCAGCATACATCGACTGAAACTTAATCGACTGGAGCGACGGGTAGTCGGCGCTGGTCCAGCTGGGTAGTGCAGAACTGATAAAAGAAATTGCGATTGCTGTGAGGCCGATCATGGAGTTCCAATTCAGCGTGCCAAGTGTTCCACCTTCGATTCTGATGGAGCGAAGGCTTGCGATGCTCGACACGTCTGGAATGGGACTGTTGCGGCTGACCAAAGCGATGATGTTGGCACCCTCCGACAACGTGATCGCAATTCCTGAAGAGGACAACACCATAGTGTATCCAGTTGGGGCACCAGTGGGCAGCACCATGAGACCTGCTGGCGAGTAGGAGTTGAACGTGATACTCGTTAGTGCGGTGAGCGATGTGGAGGCAGCTAAAGGGAAAGAACCAGTGATCTCGGATTGAGTATCAAATATGACGAGTGTGGTCAAGCTTGCGCCAAGGTATTGCCATGTCGTTGATTCCGTTGGAAGCGATGAACCTGCACCGCAAGGAGTACGTTGCGAACAGAGTGTAAGAGATTCTAACGCGCCATTTGTAGAACAGGAGACACCAGGCCAGCGGCATGACGAAGCTGCGGTCCACCCACTGATATTGAGTGATGAGCGCAACGAAACAAGGGCCGCGTTGATGTTCGTGTCGGTGTCGCAGACGCATGCAGCAGTGGCACCGTGGTTCATTACCGAAGCGGCGACAACGCAATAGACAACTAGGGCCACTATTGTCATTATGTTTTGCTACAATATCCCTGTTTTCTACGTGTGGATGTAGCGATGCCAAGGCAATGTAATGAGGTTTAGTGGTGCGAGAAAAAACAGAGGAAATGGTATCAATTGCAATTTTGTCATGACAATCGATTATCTGTAATTCGCATGATGGGTGGGCTAATTTCTGATTTGTTCTCGCTCAACGCTTCATTGTCAAGAGAAAGATGCGAAAGGACTTCAGAATGTGACGGCAAACCCCCGGGAGCAAGCTCGCTCCCACAAAAAAACACACACACACAAAAAAACAAAACAGTCAGCGAAGAACAAAAATGCCAAACAAGCGAAAAATCGAAAAGACGCTTAGAACGTCTTGCCCCCTTCTTACGTTGAACTTGTGCAACAATTCTGTAGTCACAAAAGAATTACTCCTCTTCGCTTCATCAGTTCAAGGAGTTCGACACAATCATGCTCAAAATCACACCCAACCCGCTTAAGCAGTTTCAAATCCGGCAATTTTGAAATACCCACGAAGGAATCGTAGGAAATGCTACTGCACATACTTACATCAAGGACCTGCAGCTGGTGGAGGTCGGCGATGGTGGGTAGCATCAAACCTACGGAGCGAATACCGCTGACGTTCAAACATTGAAGCTGCAGCATCGAAGCGACGGCCGCGACGACGCCTGTGGCTGTGATGCGTGCCGCTGACGGAGCAGCACCGAGTTTAAGGTTCACCATGTGAATGAGTGACGAGAGGGTGGCAATTCCGGTATCTGTGATCCGATCGCAGAAAAGGAGGCTAAGATGAACCAGCCGTACCATCGATGAGATGCTGGCAAGGCCGATATCCGTGATGCTGGACTTGCTGACATCGAGGCGCACTAATTGCGTGAGAGAGGACGAAAGGCAATTCACGACATCGTCGGTGACGTAGCTGGAACCACCTAGGTCGAGGCACTGCAGATGAGTCAGCGACGCGATTTTCGAATATCCAATTGTGAAGATTCTTCGGCAAAGATTAAGATCGAGATACTCCAGTCGTGTTAGCGAATTAACGACGTTCGCAAGGCCATCCATAGTAATTTCGCACCAGCTGACGTCCAAGTGCTTTAGCTGAGTAAGGGACGAAATATTAGCAAGAGCAACATCCGAAAGTTTGTTGCAATTTCTCAAAGCGAGGTGCCGTAAATCTCGCAGCAACGCAACACATAGGAAAC